>CM076576.1:697126102-697379989 GCA_034641835.2 Pinus albicaulis | reverse complement strand
CACTCAAGCTAACAATAATATATTACCTGTATGGGTAAGATGATCAATAATAGTTTTAGCATGAATTACTGTTTTGCAGCTTAATGCCTACTATAATGTAATCACTTACCTCATGCATGGATTATGTTAAACTATTGAATAGTATAGATCTTAGAGTATAGTGAACCCAGGTTAAGTTATATTTTACTTATATGGATCTAATTACTATAAATATGTGGATTGGTAGTACTTATGAAACATTTTCCTTTACACAGCTTGCAGCAGGTTAGCTATTTACTAGTAATCCCATTGATTCACATTATTCATTGCTATAAGGATATGTACACTATACTACGAGTAAACATATAAGAAATAACTCTAATTAATATGTGCTTGTTTCCTACTTAGTATTGAGATCAATATTAACTTGTTATGTGTACATATATAACTCAATCATGCTAATCACTACTAATAATTAAGTCTTGTTAAGTAAGTGTAATAGAGTAAGTACCACCTGCTTGGTTAAAATGGATAAGCTTATGATGCTAAGAAACCTTATTACTTATACAATCAAGATTCATTACGATTAACAAAAGGGTTGTAACAATGAAACTAGTATGTTACTCTTATAATCATTCCTGTAATTAAACTATATTAGTAACAACTATCATAACTCATTACAAGAGTGAGCTTCTACATGATTAATTTGAATAAATGATCAGTGGATTAATATATGAATTGTATCATCAGTATAAAGGACAAAGCATATTTTAAATCCCGGATTATGTTAATAAGATATACTACACAACGAGAAATACCTAGAAATTCAAAGACAACGAGAGCACATGCAACAAGAAAAAAAAAGAGCACAAACGATGAGCAGACAATGAGAGGACGGACAGTGACCTGTAAACACACCTACAAACATACAAAATTAAATTTAAAAAACAAAAAAAAGCATAAATAAAAAAAAACAGACCATAAAAATAACACAGTCTCACCTTCGCTTGCTCCCCTTCTCGCCCCGGAAACAACGAGACATAAACTAAGCAGTGCCGCAGTGAGACAACAACAAAGCGAGAAAAAGAGAGCAGCGAGAAAAAAATAATAGAGCAGCGAGAAAAATAGAACAAAGCAGTGAGACAAACAGAGCAGCGCAACAGTAATGAAAACTTGTTGTAGTTTAGGGGCCAGTATATTTATAACAAAATGTTTGGCCAAATTATTTTAGAAAGTTTGACTGAACTGTGGTGAAAATAAAATATCCAAAATCGTTTCTCATGAAAGTGTAACTCACCTTCGCATATATATATATATATATATATATATATATATATATATATATATATATATATATTAAAAACTTGTAACAACATGCTTGACCATGGAGATTCATCACATATCATCATGGATATCCTTAATATGTAAATAGGCTTTGCTACAATGTCATGAGCTAGTATCGTGACTTATCAATACTACCTAGAAAAAAGAAATTAACTCTTTTCAATTGACACTTGTTCATGTGATATTTTTTTCAATTAATGGATTTCTTTAAAAGGGAAAAAAAAACATAATTTTGCTGTAAGAAATTTTAGTCTTTGATTTGTGTATATTAACAAAAATATCCTAAAATATATTATGAAAATTAAATGTTTAAGACTCACCTAATAATTATTCACAATAAACCTTATGTCAAATTAAAATTCTAGTATTGTCCACAGTGTCTTGGATAGGCTATTATTGGGTGTTGTGTTAAAACACTCCTTGAAGTGAAGTCATTGGTTCAATTCCAAGCCCGATTATTATCAGACATAAAGAAGATTTACTTATGCAAAACTTTACAAAAAAAGCTTCTACTATTAATAATAAATTAAATTCTACTATTAATAATAAATTAAATTATTATTTACATAATTTTTTTACTAGATAATAAAATTATATATAATATATTATACTATGTATTTTTTTTTAATTTAATTTATTTAATTGTTATATAAATTAAAGTTAGTTTTAATTATAAATAAAATTGTGATGGAGTAGTGGATAGAACCCATGCATTGGAATTCATTGTGGTGGGTATCAGAATCATATTCAAAGCATTGGAGGTATAACACACCTCAAGGAATCACATTATTTTAGAGTATCGACTAAAATGGGTCATAGAGCCAATAATAGAGCAGAACAACTTTCCATTTAAGCACTTTTCAGACTAGAACGTCAGGAAACCATCATTTATGTAAAAAAAATTCTTGTCTTCTTATTAGTCCTTGCTGTCAGACATGGGGCTATAGTAATCGAAATAGTTCACTTATTAGTCATGGTCGCCAGGCCTTAGCCTAGAGGAATCAAAATAGTCTATTTAGCATTACTGTCTACCACAAAACATTGGTCCTTGCCATAAATACCTAAGTTTTTAGCCATCTTATTCAGGAAGCCCAATATAAATTTCACTGTCCTATTGGCCTATTCCCGAGGTAGGAAGGTAATAAATATGGATATTGTTTCATATTTTTTATCCAAATTTCACAATCACAAACTAATGCTAGCATTAGATAATAGGTACTAAATGTTAGTAGAGTAAAAGGTACAGGGAGGGTCATTCGCCGAGGATAATATTCTATTGAAGCTCCAGGCCTAAATAAAATCATACGATCCACTAGCCCACGGGAGGAGGTTAGGCGGTGATGTTGTATGTTTAGCGGGTATAGTTTTGATTTAAAGTGTCAATCATACTATGTGACATCCCTGTCATGTACCGTGTCAGGGCTATTTCTGTAGGTTTTAACCTTGTACAAAAATTATCTACAAACAAATCTTTAAAACATAAAATAAACAATAGCGAGAGCATAAAACATATAACAGATAAACACAGAGATTTTCCCTCGGATCCCAAATTGGGACGACCAGCTTGATATTCCTTTTAGTGTTACAACACATATATATACATGCCAAAGCATACATAAACCCCAATCCATTAACCCTGGATTAGAACATAACCTTTTTTCCCTTGACTAGATCTACAAAATACCAGCGGCCAAAAACCATCATGCCCCAAAACCATGTGCAAACCCATGGACAAAACCATGGGCGAGTCTGCCCATTGAAAAATAAGGACCAAAATTTTCTTCCCAGAGAGGTGCCTCCCCCCTTTCACCCCCTTGTTGCACCTGACGCAATGTACAGGGGGGGGCTAACACCCCCCCTATGACCCCCTTGCGTGTGACTAGTCGTGGAAAGAATATAACACATATCCAACATTCTCTCATTTGTTGTTTTCTTTCCACATGGGGGCCACAGGAGAGCTGAGTCATTAGCCTAGCTTTGCAACACCCATTCTTTCTCTACACCATGCGAACTTATGAGTTCTCACAGACTTCACCAATGCATCTGCAACATTATTCAAAGTGCCCACCTTTACTAGAAACACCCTTTTAGCCTCAACCATATTGAACAAATTGATATTCAACATCAATGTGCTTTGTATTTGAATGATAAGCAAGGTTATTAGCCAAGAAAACTGCACTTTGGCTATCACAGTCTATCCTTATAACTTGTTGCACCAACCCCATACTTGAACGCAATCTCTGAAACCAAACTACTTCCTTGCTTGCATGCATGGTTACCATGTATTCTGCCTCTATAGTTGAAAGAGCCACTGCAGACTGTCTTTTACTCATCCAATTAATTGCACCTCCAAATAGGCTAAACACATACCCACTTGTAGATCTTCTTTGGTCTAGATCTCCAGCCTAGTCTACATCAACAAAACCACGAATGTCCAACACTCTTTCCAATCCTGATCTTCCCTAGTAGCACAAGACATAATCACTAGTGCCACACAAATATCTGAAAACCCGCTTCACTGTTGTCCAATTCTCCTTCCCTGGGTTTGACATAAACCTGCTCAATACTCCCACTGCATCTGCAATGTCTGGTCTAGTACAGACCATTGCATACATCAGGCTACCCACTACACTTGCATATGGAACATGGGACATATCCTCCTCTTCTTCTTGTGTCTTGGGACACTATTTAGCAGACAACTTTATACCTATAGGAACCGGAACATTCATCAGTTTAATATCCTACATATTCAACCTCTACAATATAGTCTCGACATACTTCGTCTGGTTTAACTAGGGCTTCCCCTTTGCCCTATCTCTCTTAATTTCCATGCCCAAAATATAGTTTGCAGCGCCAATATCCTTCATGTCAAATTTGGAGAACAGTTGGGTTTTCAAATCTTGGATAATTTCCTTGTCATTTCCAATCAACAACATATCATCCAAAAACAAGACCAAATAAATAACATGGTCACCAATTAATTTAAAATAAACACAGTGATCCTCCTTGCTTCTGGTGAAGCCAAGTCCCCGTATATAGGTATGAAATTTCTGATACCACATCCTTGGTGGTGGTTTTAACCCATACATAAACTTCTTTAACCTGCATACCAGTTATTTCTTCCCCTTCACCATAAAGCCTTCAACTTGTTTTGTGTAGATATCCTCTTCCAAATCACCATGAAGAAATGTTGTGTTCACATCCATCTGTTCTGCCTCAAAATCAAATGCAGCAGCAACAAATAAAATTAATCTAAAGTAACTTTGGCAACAAGAGAAAAAATATCACCAAAATCAATTCTCGACACCTGGGAATAACCTTTTGCTACCAACCTAGCTTTGTATTTCTCCACCTTGCCTTCTACATTCATCTTCTTCTTAAACACCCATTTTCTCCTAATGGGCTTCCTTCTAGCCATCAACTCTAGTAGATACCATGCCTCATTTTTATGCAACAATGTCATTTCATCAACCATGGCCTCCTTCTAGAGTTTTCCATCCTCTGAATCTATGGCCTCCCTGACGGTTCTGGGATCATCATCAGTTATAGTTAAAGAAAAATTTGAATAGAAAATAGATGGACTATACCTTTTTCGTTGTCTTCTTTCCCGAACTAATCTTCTCACAGCTGGAGTGTGTGTCTCTTCCTCTTTTGAGTCTTCTTTGCTGTAGAGTCTAATTCATCATCCTTTAGCTCAAACTCTATGTTTTCAGGTTCCTTTGGTAGGAATTCATGTTTAAAAACATCTTTCACCTCTCTAAACACCACATCTCGGCTGTACACAACCTTCCTTGTTTCTAGGTTCCAAAGCTTGTAACCCTTTAAACCATCCTTATACCCAATAAAGATGCACCTTTCAGATTTATTATTCAACTTTCTCCTTTTCTCCTTTGGAAGATGCACATATGCATCACATCCAAATACCCTCAGATGTGAAAGAGAGGGTTTCTTACCAGTCCTTACCTCATGTGGAGTATTATCCTCCGACAATAATGAAGGTGATTTGTTAACCAAGTAACATGTAGTCTCCACTGACTCTGCCCAGAATTCTTGTCCTAACCCGGTACCACTGAGCATGCCTCTTGCCTTTTCCATCAGCGTTTTGTTCATTCTTTCTGCAGCTCCGTTTTGTTGAGGTGTGTATGGAGTAGTCCTCTATTTTGCTATACCACACTTCTTATAGAACTCCACACCATTATTTTTCCTTAGCACTTTTATCTTCTTCTATGTCTAGTTTTCCACCAGAGCCTTAAATTCTTTAAATTTGTCAAAGGCTTCAGATTTATCCCTCAAGAAATATATCCATGTATTCCTTCAGAAGTCATCTATGAATGAAACATAGTACATAGACTTACCTATTGATGGAACCGGCATAGGTCCAAACACATCACTGTGCACAAGCTCTAATATCTTGTTTACCCTCTTAGCACCAGATGGAAAACTCACCCGATTTTGCTTCCCATATACACAATGTTCACAGAAATCGAAGTCTAGAAAGCTATTAGACATAACTTCTACCATACCATTTCCATGTAGTATCCGAAGGTCCTTCTCTCCAATATGTCCAAGCCTTTGATGCCATAGCATAGTATTTTCTCCAGAGACCGCTACACTTTCCGATCCACTTTCAGGAATGACAGAACTGTTGCACCCATTAATAATAGTGTTTCCTTGAAGCTTGTACAGAGTTCTAATCCGAACTACCTGCATTAATACCAGTGCTCCCTAAACCATCTTACAAGAATCTTTCTCAAACATTATTTTTACAATTGCATCATCCATCTTGCTTACAAAAATTAGAGTTCTGGCCAATGTAGGAATGTGCAGAACACCAGGGAGTGTTCTAATCCTTCCACCTTGCAGCTTCAGCTTGAATTTTCCACGTCCTATGATTCTGGCCTTCCTATCATCACCTAAGAAGACATCACTTCCATCATATTTCTCATACTCACAGAACCACTCCCTATGAGGAGTGAAGCGAAAGGATTCTCCCGAGTCAATCAACCATGGCTCATGATCTACATGTGTGTTTAAAGAAGAAGACAAATAAACATCCCCACCTTCATCTGAGGTGGTTTTTGCCTCTGTAGAGGGAGCATCATCAGATCCCTTTCCTTTCTTAGGAGCTTTAGATCTGCAGTCCTTTTTGTAGTTCCCTTCCTTTCTGCATTTCCAACACACCTTTACAAACTTTCCAGGAGATTTATATCTCCCTCTAGATTTAGATCTCCCACTTGAAACCTTATTCTTGTTTCTGTTCTGAGACCTTCTCGTAAAGATAAGGCATCTCCATTCTGACCCTCCATATTCCTTCGTCTCATTTCCTTCGATAGCAAGGCTCAGACAATGTCATCAAAATTCAAGGTAGTTGTATTGCTACCTACTGCAATAACTAGACTGTCTCACCAGTCTGGTAGAGAACACAACAAACTGATGCACTTATCTTCATCTGAGATTTTAATATCAATAGATGACAACTGACTTACCACAGTATTGAAGGTGTTCATATGCTCTGTCACTGAATCTCCATCCTTCATCCTCAGTTTATACAAATTTTTCTGTAGGAATAATTTATTCACCAGAGACTTAGATTGGTACAAAGTCCCAAGTTTGTCCCACAAATTCTTTGTTGTAGCTTCCATAGATACATTCAAAAATACCGAATCTGAGACAGACAACCGTATTGTGCACTTTGCCTTCTGATCCAACTTCTTCTAGTCTTCATCTGACATTTCTGTTGGTTTAGTACCTGGATCAACCGCAATCCACTAGTCTTAATCCACCAACGGATCCTCCATCTTGAGCTTCCACAACTCAAAAATCTGACCATTAAACTTCTCAATCTCTATCTTTCCATTTCTCGCCATCTTCTTTCACCGCAATAATCGATCCCGCAGATCTCCCACTGAACAGGGTCTACCACAGGCTCGAGCAAAAAACCGTTAACAACAAGGCATCCCCTTGAAGTTGAAACAAGTCTGATACCAAATGTAGGTTTTAACCCTGTACAAAAATTATTTGCAAACAAATATTTAAAACATAACATAAACAATACCAAGAGCATAAAACATATAACAGATAAACATAAAGATTTTCCCCTGGATCCCAAATTGGGACGACCGGCATGATTTTTCATTATATTTCTTTTGGTGTTCACATAAACCCCAATCCATTAACCATGGATTAGAAAATAATCGTAGTTCCCTTGAATAGATCTACAGAATACCAGGGGCTGAAAACCATCATGCCCCAAAACCATGTGCAAACCCATGCACAAAACCATGGGTGGGTCCGCCCACCAAAAAATAAGGACCAAATTTTTTTCCCGTGGCGCTGCCACAGACCTCGAACAGGGGGCGCTACCGGCCCCCCTCTGACTCCCCTCCTACACTCGGCGCAACATACAGGGGGGGTTGACGCCCACCCTGTGACCCACCGCCCCTGGCGCGTGACTGGACGTGGAGAGAATATAACACATGCCCAAAAATTTCAACGTCATATGTTTACGACTTGGATCTCTCCTATATTAGAGAACTTTGGGGCCATATCAATATATTATGGTTCCAAACCAATGAGTGGACACATTTACCAATAGGCTCAACTACATACGAGAATTTCAGCGTACCCACACAAGTTGAAGCCAACCCATTTATGCAAATGTGATGTTTTTCTACACAAGAATTTGGAGCATGCATGATCACAGGAGGATTGGATGGTGTGTGAGCTCATGTACCATATACCTACACTATTGGAAGATGGCTGAGTAGGTAGAGAAAGACTGAATAAATCATTTAATCAGAATGGATCCATCTACAATACTGTTCAAGACTAGGCGGGCTTGATGCATGCAGAAACCTATTGAGGATCTTCGTGAAATAATCGATTAGATCAATGAAGAATCCAATGCCACTGGAGATCCCATAGCGTAAATGGCCAAGCTCCAAGGAAGCTCAGGAGGCATACGAGAAGCTTTTGGATATCCATGATGCAACATTGGTGGATAAGGCAAGGATGCACTGAGAGAATTCATAATTTCATGCTTTCCTTTCAAATTCAAGTTTTGATAGAGCCTCTAAAAGTCTTGCATCGTTATTCTTAACTACATTTTCATTCAATCTCAAAACCTCAGCTAGTTGTTTCACAATGCTTTTATTTTTTGGCTAGGTTTCTTCATTCTAATTGAGTGAATCATTCCTTTCCCTAGATATTTCAACCAACTGTTTGGAAATGTTTTCTTTTTCTTCGCAAGCTTCTACCAGTTGGAAAAGAACCTCATCTTTTTGCCTCTTAAATTCATCACTTTTCTTGAGTTCTCTATTTAAAATCACCTTCAACTGATTTATCCTTCTCTCTAAACTTGCTTTTTCTAATTGACTAGCCTTTCTTGGTTGCCTTTCACCTTGAAGCTCCAAGATAACCTCTTTAAGTCATGTCTATTTTCTCTTAATTTCATCTTCTTTCAAGTTTAAGGATTCATCTAATTGTTTTTCAATATTTGTTTCTACCCTCCATTTCTTTGATATTTGATGGGTGTCTTCCTATTTCCTTGCAATTTCATCACCTCCATTGATTTCTTTATTAGAAACCTTCTTCATGTACTTACATGAAATACATGAGAACTTTCCCATTTCCCTTGCCATCCTCACTTGTCTTTTAGATTCAAGTTCCAAAGTAATTGGAAGGTATGCTACTGGAATTGGATTTGAAACCTCAAGCAGAAAGCTCAAGTACTGAAAGAAATTGCAAGAAACCTCGAAGTATTTGACAATTAACGGAGATAAAGAGATTAGTTATCAATCATATACAAAGGGATAGCTCTCAGATATTGACTTAGGCCTACCTCGTTCATCCCAGGCACCACATTTTCAAAAAACATTGTTGTGGGAAGCGACGGAACCATGAAAAACGATGATTCTTGTGGAAGTTTTCATAGAAATACCCTTGTCTGGAAAATGAATCACAATTACAGGTACTTGGGATCATATTGGTGAAATGAACGAAATAACTATGGGTGCAATGGTTATATCGCAAGGTGCCAAGTTCGAGGAAGAGAATAGGGTTGAGGTCTAGTTTCGAGGTTTTAAGGTTCTAGGGTTCGTTTCAACGAGATGTTGTGGGTAATGCTAACTTCCTAGAAATGGTGATCAACACGACAAATCTACTATGAAACAGGTGAGTGTACTATAATTGGATATTAGGAATGGGCTATCAACAAGGACTACCTCCGGTGAATGATACCTTCTATTGGTGATCACCTCCACCTTATTGGCGACCACTATCTATGATTGGCTATGACTGGTTGGTTGACTATGATCAACAATGATTAGGCATCTGTTAGCTATGATGGTATGGGTATGCCTTATTAAGACACATAGATTAAAACATGTGTGGAATCCTTGTAAAGAGTGCCTCTATATCTAAAATTTCTATTTCACCTACTATCCTTTCTTTCATTTCAGATTTAGATTCCACAATATTTGTCTTAATTTTCTCTGCATAGGCTATCCAACGTAGAGGTTGAGGACCCAGTGATGACATCTTCCAAATGCAGTGGAAGTTATTCTATGGAGAACTTGGCTACCTCGCACTTGAACTCGTGCCATCATAGAAATGAAAACTAGGCAACTTGAGACTTCGGCAAGTGGCATTTGAGACTATTATTGTAGTCATGGTAAGCCACACAAACTAGAATTTCTTTAAAAAGATCCACTACTCCTGGTTCTGTTCTGAATACGAGTTGCAGACTAGTCGACTGAAGGAAGGGACTTGCTGCCTCTGCAACACACCTTGTTCATTATCAATTAGATGAAGGATCTACAAGAGAACTACGATATAACACTAGAAGACCTCACTACTGAATTAAGATGCACTGACTAACACTTTTCCTATCTCTCTTTCCCTCATGCATAAAGAGAACCAAATAGGTTTTTAGATCAACTATCCAAAGATGACTTGATGAAATCCCTTAGGAATATATATATCAAAGAAATTGATGGTAAATCAATTGAGGAATGTACTCTGGATATAAATTCCAAAGGCAATCTTTAAAATTTCTGAATAATAAGTATAATATGTTTTATATTAAATGTGAGGACCATCAACAATTATTATTTTTCCCCCTTTTTATACTATGAAGAGTTAATCTCCAAATAAGTTAGTACTAAACTGAAAATATCGAGATTACATTAATAATGGTATTCATGAGAGTAAGTCATAAATTAGCTTAGCCTTCTCATAATTTCATAATATAGTTATCCAATTATCATCAAGACATACAAATCTCTTTTACTTTGATATATTACTTAAAAAAAAAAACATTTTATCATGTTTGTGACACCTTTATATATATATATATATATATATATATATATATATATATATATATATATAAACACATTACTCAATCTAGTTTTATTTAATGAACTATGCTAAGATATGGTTGAGTTTATTTAATCCACTATGCTAAGATATGGTTGAGTAAGGGTATTAACATATTATAATTGAAGAAAAACGAGCAGTATTTTTTTTTTTTCAAGGGTTAGAATTGGTCGATGTTTATATTATAGTCATTAGCTTTACATCGACATCGCATAACAAAAAAGTCAAGTTGGTTCCTCGATATATGTACTTTAATGCCACATTAATTGAAATTTAGGTAACATAATGTTAAAAGTCAAGTTGGTGGTCGTTCAACTCGTACCCAACGTGTGCGAATTGTATAGCAGAATTCGGGTGAAAGAGTCACAAGAACTAGCACTATTAAAGTAGAAAGTTGTTTTTAACTGAAAGCAAAAACTCCTCTTCTCCGACTGACATTTAGGTATCTGGCGGCATAGGAGGTCACGTTTTTTCGCTCTCCCCGTGGGCTCTTATTATTTCTTTTATATCGACATGGAGGTTCTTCCATTTCATATGCTCATTGTAAGGTGTCATTATCCCATGTGTAACACCCACATGTAAATTGTTTTTTTGAAAAGAAAAAGAAAAACCTTCACTCAAATGAACATAACTTTACTCCAGTTTATTTTGTTTTTCGAATGAAATTTTGGTTGCATTTATTATAATGACACAACGACACCATTGCTACCACAGTATCATTCGATGCATGTGCTGTTCTAAATCAAGACACAACTTAACACAGTTCAACCGTGCCGAACCGATATCAATAGAAGGCTCAACTAAATTCGACCTTACAAATTCCCCTTTCCTCCAGATTTTCTTTAATCCAATTAAACTTAATTTACTACACATCCACCAACATGCAGCGGTAATATGGCTACCAGCCCCAAGGCCTGCACTTTTTTTCAGTATTGATGCTGGTGTTAATGTTAGGAATGTGAATTACTTCTATTACGTTTTTTTTCCTTTTCTAAAAAGCGTTAGCCTGTAACCCTCACGACATCACACTAATCCATGTGGATGGGTTTAGTCCCTGTGCTCGAGGTATAAAAGGGAAATTTTAATATCACCATTTAAGACTGAATCTCACAATTTTAGGTGTGAGACAAGTAGATGGATAACTCTCAAAGAAAAATGGGAAGAAAGAATTTGTATCTTTTGTAAATAGAAGTAGTTGAAAGTGGATGGCACTTTATCATGAAATGTCTAGCATATGAGGATATTTCTAATCAATTTGAAAGTGATTTAAAGATAGAAAATTTGAATAAGCTATTTGAGAAAGAAAAATTTCACAAAATTCCTAATTTTTTAATCAAAATTCACAGCGAAAAAACTGCTATAGAGAAAAAATTAGCTCTAGGTATCAAAGGGGAATTCTAATAGCACCATTTAAGACTAGATCTCACAATTTTAGGTGTTAGACACGTAGATGGATAACTCTCAAAGAAAAATGGGGAGAAAGAATTTGTATCTTTTGCAGGTAGAAGTAGTTCAAAGTGAATGGCACTTTATCATGAAATGTCTATCATATGAGGATATTTGTAATCAGTTTGAAAGTGATTTAAAGATAAACAATTTGAATAAGCTATTTGGGAAAGAAAAAATTCACAAAACTACTAATTTCTTAATCAAAATTCACAGCTAAAAAACTGCTATAGAGAAAAATTTAGCTGGAAGTATCAAAGGGAAATTTTAATAGCTCCATTTAAGACTGGATCTGACAATTTTAGGTGTTATACAGGTAGATGGATAACTCTCAAAGAAAAATGGGAAGAAATAATTTGTATCTTTTACACGTAGAAATAGTTGAAAGTGAATGACACTTTCTCATGAAATGTCTAACATATGAGGATATTTGTAATCAGTATGAAAGTAATTTAAAAATAAAAAATTTAAATAAGTTATTTGAGAAAGCAAAATTTCACAAAACTACTAATTTCTTAATCAAAATTCACAGTGGAAAAACTGCTATAGAGAAAAATTTAGACCGTTGGGTTCTCATGGATGTTATTAAAATATATCGTATCATATCATAATTCTGGACTCGCCATACTCAATAGGATGCTAGGTAAGGATTCTGGAGAGTTCGAAAAAAGGAGACATGACGCCTTGCCGACAATTGGATGTTGCTCCATCGTTGGATCCTCACCCTTTGATCAGGCGGTTGAGGAGCATTGGGGTACTTTTGGGGTAACCACCCCACGCCCTCTGACGAAATTTTGCGCACTCGAACCCTTGCACGACCATAAGAGCTCGGCAACGCCACTTAACCCCAGATTTTGTTCGAGTAACTTTATCACTTAGCCGCTTCAATGCCAAGTATGCTTATAGTTATCCTAACGTGTTATTTCTCTCATTTTTAGTTATGGTTGCAGCTCATTTCTTATTCTTATTCTTACTCCAGGGTTTAAATTTCAGCTACAAATTTACGAGCTATTAAGTGATCTCCTTTCTGCAACGACTACCTACAGGTAATTTAATTGAGTGTTTTAAAGTTAAGCTTTTGTCCTTTTGTAATGCTTCTTTTTCGTTTCTTCCTCGGTGGCTTAACTAAGATATTTTGTGGTTCTGAGAAGAGGGTTTTTCTTAAGTTAACCTAAGCACAATGCTTGAGATTTTCCTTTCTTTTCTTTTGTGCTTTACCCTTTACTCATGAATATATTAAGAGCAAAGTGTTTCTCTCAGTGTTCTCTATGGTTGCAAGTGGAGGTTTCCACGAGGAAAGAAATGAGAAATTTTTTAAATTTTTTTAGTGTATTTTGAAAGATACAGAATATTGATTTCAATGAATCATAATGATCTTCAGAAATTGTTTGAACCCGTTTTATTATAAAATTAATTAAAATTAGTAAATATTTATGAAATTCCATACCAGTTATATTTCCTTAAAGTAGGTTAAATTTTGAAAATGCTTGTCTTGGTTCTTACAGTTAACTCAAAATGTTCCATGGAGTTTAATCAGTTCAAATTTGAAGATATGTATTCAGAACTTGGGTCTGCATAATTGCATACGTGTTAGTTTGGCTGAACTTGTAAAAAATTTTGGCTGAATTATTTTTTATGTTGACGGCCCGTCAAGTCTAACGACACAAAAGTTTGGCCAAACATTTACTTGACTTTCCATCGGCCAAAAAATACAACGAAGCTCCTCCAAAAAAATCATTTCATGGCAATATAAATTGACGTAAAAGCATTCATTATTTTCGCATAATTTCACACATTTCTTCATTTGGTCTGATTTTGCAAAGGTCTGATTTTTCAAAGGATTGTTTTGGGTTTAAGGACATTTCTTGGAGGTACATTCAAAGGAAATTTTTGCAAAGGATTGTTTTGGGTTTAAGGAATCTTCTTGGAGGTACATTCAAATGACATTTTTGCAAAGGATTGTTTTGGGTTTAAGCGCTTTTCTTGGAGGTACATTCAAAGGACATTTCTTGGAGGTATGTGATACATTTTTTGGTTGTTTTTTGGGTTTCATTTTTTTTTAAGGTATTTTGTTTTTTTAGAGGTTTTGGGCTTAATTTTCATTGTTTTTTCTTAAGTTATTTTGTTTCTAGAAGTTTTGGGCTTAATTTCCATTGGTTTTTTTAAGTATTTTGTTTTTAGAAGTTTTGGGCTTAGTTTTCAAAGGGAATTTTTTTGGATGTATTTTGTTTTTAGAGGTTTTTTGGCTTAATTTCCAAAATGAATTTTTTGGTTTTAAGGTATTTTATTTTTAAAAGTTTTGAGCTTAATTTTCATTGTTTTTAGAGGTTTTGGACTTAAGTTTCTAAGGACATTTTTTTGAATGTATTTTGTTTTCAGATGTTTTTGGGCTTAATTTCCCAAAAAAAAAAAATCTTACTTAATTTCAAAATGACTCTTTTTAGGATTAATATTCAAAGGAAATTTTTTGGAGGTATTTTTTAAAGTGACATTTTTTAAGAAGTTGGAATTAATTTTCAATACATATTTTTTGGAAGTATTTTTTAAAGTGACATTTTTTTAGAGTATGTGTTTTTGGTTGAAGTAAATCCTTTATAATGATTTTTTAAAATGAGTTTTTGTCTAACTTTTTAAATGAAATTTTTTTGCACGACTTGGAAGGAAATATTTCGAGATTCATTTCATTTTTATAAGACATGTTTTTCTCGGATTTTTAAAGTAAGTGTTTTGGATTGAAGTATGTATTTTTTGCAAAATTTTCAAAATGAGTTGTTTTTTAAATTAAATATTTTGTGATTTCTTTTTATTTGAGTTTTTTTCTAAATTTTTGAAGGAAATGTTTTGAGCTTCATACTCTATTATCATGGGAAATCGAAGGAATTGCGCGAGAAAATATGATTGAACAAGAGACCCTGAGGAACGTAAAGAATAGGACAGAGAATCTCGCAAAAGAAAGAGAGAAGCACTCTCAAATATTGAAAGGGAAAATCAACCTCAATAAGAAGTTGAAGCAGGTATATAAATGTAAATATTATGAATCTGATATCTAAAATTATCCTAGTGTAAAATCTGTTCAAGATTAATTTTTATTTGATAAACTAATTTGAAAAATAATTTGCAATGTAAATAAAGAGAGATATTCCTCAAAACATTGATGATGAGATACAAAATTTTGAAAAAGCGAGTGAAAGAGATATTGAACCAATGATTGAAGATGGTGAAAATGTTGAAAGAAATTCAAGTGAAGAAATTGAATCACAAGGTGTGTGTATATATATATGTTGAACACATGCATGTATTATTAAATTATACATATTTATTAATTTAGTTATTTATTGAATATGTAAACTTATTATGTACTATTTATTCAAATATGTACAGATGAAATCAATGTTGATGATGAAATGTTAGAAAATGTTGACACTCACACATATGGAGATAAAAGAGCTGACCATGTTATACGATATTGTGTTAAATGCATTTTTTATACATACTTCATAAAAGAAAATGTGATAGTTCATGCCCAAATTTTGAGAGTTATCATATCATTAATGAAAGTAAAAGAAGCTAAGACTTTATTGGGTATTCGAAAATCTACAAAAGATAAAAAACTGAAGGAAAATGTGATACAAAATATAAATAGTGCTATAAATTCAGTGAGAAGATCTAGACAGAAAAATGTTTCAATTTTACGTAGAGAAATACATATGGCAGTGGTTTCATCAAGTAATAAAGAGAATATCTTAGTAAAATCTATGGCACAAGCATTAGAAACCCCACAAAAAACTTTGCACAAACATTAGAAATTTCGGTTGCAAATTGATGTAAATAATGAACTCGCTTGTTGGAGAGATATTTTTAGGCAACCATACAAATATAGACTCGGAGAAAAAAAAAAAAAACAATATATGAATACTAGAAGAAAAATTCACGTGCTTTTCCCAAATGCAAGGGATGTGACGTGAAGAAGAATAGCACAAAATCAGTACAAAAAAACATGAAAAAAATTTCTTGGACACCACTCAGATAGAGTTGTTCAACAAGTTCAAAGATGAGAATCGTGAAATTCATTTCTCAATCAATGCTTTTGTTCAACAAAAACCATGGTATGTAAAACCTATCACCGTATGCGACACTTGTTGTTGTCGTTATCATGTGGAATTTTAGTTATATTATGACACATTCCTTAATTTTGGTGGAGCATTTTTGAAAGATTCACCTCCTCCTTCCACTATCCATTATTTCATATCTCAAATTCTATGTGAAAGAGAAAGCGATGAATTATTTTACGAAAAGAAATGTGTTGGTGGTAAAAAATGCGATGATTGTGGAAATTTGACTAAATTTTAAAAAAAATATCGTAATGATATAAATGATAAATCATTGTCTAACATGAAAGTGAAATGGAAAAGATATGAATATATCCATACATCGATTCAAGGTTCAAATAGTGCTAAAAGAATTCAATTACAAGGTGAAGATTTTTTTGTGATAGATTTTTTTATAAAGTTTGAGGCAGAAATTTATAAATACACCAAGCATTCCCATTGAGCTCAATGGAAATATGATGCAGGGGCATTAGGCACAATGAAGTACTTTATATTTTTTATGAGACCTAGGGGTCTCATATTTCTAAAGTTTCTTGTAATTATTAGTATTTTTGAATAAAAAGTGAGAATTGTAAATGTTCTCTAACTGCAGAGAACATGAGAGAATTGGTTAAGTTAGGAATATGAATAGACCGCCAAAGGTATGAGTCAATTTAGGGTCAGTTCATCTATTGAGTATAAATTTAGGAATTGGGAATGTTAAGAGTTTGTTGAGCTGTTTGGAGACCTGAATCGATTCAGGTCATCCTTTTGGTATAAATGTAATCATGAAGAGTTTAGATAGGTTCAGAGGTAGAGATCTGTTCAGAAAATACAGAGTAGATTGTAGAGGCCACCGAATATAAGACCTGGCTAGAGCAAGGAGAATCTGTAAGTAATTACAGTGGTGTATATAATATGAATCACTTCAGCATTTTATTGATATTGTTGGCTTAAACTCTGGTTAAATGAATCCTATGCGTCATTGAAGAAATCGTATTTCCTGTCGATGTTGTGTCCTGAATTGTATGTGCCTTTATTGAATTTAGTTCTGAGTAAATGAAACCGAATCTCATTAACCCAATGTATAAGAACCAGTGCAAATAGGCTTTGTGGGGATATTCTATTTTAATTAGCGAAATTACTATGAGTTGAATTCCTAGCATTTGAGGGAGATCAACCACTGAAGGGGTCGATCTCATTGAAGGAAGTGGGATTAGAGCATAGTGATTCAGTTACAACTGAATGGATCAAGGTTAGTGAATGAAACACTGTTTCCATGCAATACCCAACGAAGAGGAATTTGGGCGCTCTGCTGTAATTGCGCAGTGAGGAGAGATCAGACTTTGAAACCACAGTTGAAAGGTTTCAGAAACCTGTGTGTGTATAAAATGGAACCATGAGTGGTTTGGGGTTGGGGAACTGTGGACGATTGCTGTGTAGCTGAATGTGATTATGCTGCAATCGATTTTTGTTTGATTGAATTGAACTGGGCGAAGTCGGATGGTAGTAATGGAATAGAATCTGCGAAATTGTTGAATGAAGAATGTGTAGTATAGAACCTGTTCGAATAATGATGAGGAATTGAAACAGAACTTGGATCCAAAGAATGGAACCGTGAACAATCGACAAAAATATTATTTGAGGAACAATGGATTTCACGTGAGTGAAAAGTGGTGAATGGTATTCAAATAAAAAATGCGATTCCATTTATTGTTGGATGCATGTCCTAGAGTGGCATTGTAAACCCACAAATCTCGCGCATTAAGATTCAGAATCCAAAAGAACGCGATACGCGTGAACGTCGTCTGATAAATTATGGATGCAGATCCATGGTGGTCACATTTAAACCTGCGAGTGCAATAACGTAGAAGTAGACCGTGTAAATAGTGGAGCACGATGGAACACGAGCCCTCCGATCGGGTCAACGGTTAGTTCAGGTATGGATGCATTGTTGTGGGCTCGAAGGTTTTTAATTAAATGGTTGTTGATGAAGTCTAAGGTTTTAGATATTGGAGAATATAAATACATATGTTGATACTTTCATTATATGACAGTTCCAACCTTGCATGAGAGGAACTGTAGGCTGGGTGTGTGTTAAACTAATGTTTGGGGGTTCCAATTGTTGGAACCATACTAAGAATTGAAGTTGTATCTAACTTTAATAAATGAGGAAGGATTATTGTGAGCCAGAATAGTCATGTGATTCTATAAGCCAATAGTTCAAATGATATCAGTCGAAAAGGGTTCTCACCGTGCATAAGTTGAGTGATAACTCTTGGTTACGGGGTTTACTTGAGTTTTATAAACGAGCATGTTGTAGGTGTTGAGATTTGTCCTTTGGTTTATTGAACTATTGAAGGTTGATTACATATGTGAATTAATCACATGATGGGTCATATTACATGGCTTTACCCTTGAAGATAAAAGCCATAGTTCCGCTTACAGAGCGTATATGCACAAGTTTTGTAAGTGCTGGGAAGGCTGTTAAGTACGGGTTAGCCTACAGAAATTGTATGGAGATTGAAAGCTCCCGTATAGTGTTGACTTTTCCAGAATAAAAATTATTTTAGAAAACATGAAAAGGAGGTCTATATACACATAGAAAATACAAAGTGGATTTAGAGGTAGCCCAGGCATCACAATACTTGCAATTCAAAAAATCCCGTGAATTTTTTTCACCACGGACCATTTTGTCAGTAATTGATTTTGCAGAAAACTACATATTTGTTCCACAAAAAGAAATTCAGAGTGAATACCATCATTCTGACCAAGTCTCCATGCTCGTCCATATCCTATATAGACATGCTGAACAAAACGTCGATCATATAGAAAGCACTAGTGAAAATTGACATGTTATTAAAGAATATCACTTTTATATCAGTGATGATCATACACATGATACATATTTTGTACAACACTCTTTTGGAAATATTTATGAATCCTTGAAAGGTCATGGAATAAAATGCAATGAACATTGGATATGGTCAGATGGATGTGTAGGTCAATTCAAATCTTCACAATCATTTTTTTAGTTGTATTGTCTTCATAAGAAAACCTGCATTAAACATTGTTGGAATTTATTTGAGACTGGCCATGGAAATTGAGAACATGATGGTGTAGGGGCATGCATAAAACAAGCACTTCAAAGATATCAAATGAACCCCTCTAAAAAATGACTGGTGGATGGTAAAAAAAATTTTCAATGGTGCATCGCTACTCTAAGCCATGAGACTAATCGACCAAGGGGAGTGCGAAGGTACATTAAATTTAATTTTTATTGGATATCCAATTTTAAACCATGTACATTTATCACAATTATTATCTTTTATGGTATTTTGATATCATATTTACATTCTTCATTGAATTTTCAATATATAGGTTTTTTTGGCAAATTGGGATGAAATATGTAGATAGATCAATTAGAAATGATGCTGAAATAATAAAAAGAACTCAAAAATTGCATTCAATTAAAACAAAGTTCTCCACAAATGTGTTTGCATTGGGTAAAAGAAAATATCCTTGTTTTTTCATGTTTGCATAAACAACATAGAATCCAATGATGGTTGTGAAAAAAAAATGTATGTAAAAGATTGGAAACATACAGAGCTAAATACAAAGTGGAAAATGTCTGTTGCAATGTTTGAAGGAATCAAACTAGAGGAGACTACAATATCATCTGATGGTGATCAAGTTTTTTATTTTGTTAGAGAAGGTAACATTTGAATTGATTTCAAATGATAGAGATCTAGAAATATATACTAAAAGTATTTTAAAGTTAATTTTTCATATTAATTATGATCTAAATTTAGATACATAAGTTTGATTTATTGTGAAGGAGATGTTTTTGTTGTAATTGCACCTACTGACAACGATGAAAATGTGAAGTATTATTTGATGCGTTGCATTGAACAAAAGATGAAATTGTTAGAGAACTGTAATGATCATGGGTTTCCATATGAAAGAGGATCTATTATAATAAAAGGTTATTTTTTTAGACAAACTAATCAAAGTGGGGATTTTGTTTACTTTGAAGACTATGAACCTAATGTCATAATTTTTCAATATAGTCACTTGTTGTGTGCAACACACACAAAGTTAATAAAGGTTTAATCAAAGAAAAAAACGAAAATTAAGAAATGGAAAATGTCAAAATCCGATCATGAACGGATCATTGAAGATGACATTCCATTGGAATTTTTTTGATTGAACTGCCCAACAATTTATTCTCTTTGGATTCATGTTTTATAACTTCCAAAACTCAGCTAAAAATTGAGTTGCCTTGTTATGTTATCTGTGCAAGTGTTTTCACATGTACATTGTTTTGGTATATGCACAATAGTATCACCTGAAAGTAGCTTTTCTATATATGAATTGATGAAAAATGTTGCATGTATTGGATATATATATGTTCTAGAATGTGGTTCACTGAAAGTAGATTTTCTATGTGCATTGATGAAAAATGTTGCAAGTACTGGATATATATGTTCTAGAAGTATTGGATATATGTGTGTGTGTGTTTTAGAATGTAATTAACTGAAAGTAGCTTTTCTATGTGCATTGATGAAAAATGTTGCAAGTACTGGATATATATGTTCTAGAATGCAATTAATTGAAAGTATTTTTTCTATGTGCATTGATGAAAAATGTTGCACATACTGCATATATACATGTTCTAGGAAATTAACTGAAAGTAGATTTTCTATGTGCATTGATGAAAAATGTGGCACGCAGTAGATATATATATGTTGTAGAATGAAACTAACTATTCAAGTAGTTTACTATGTGCATTGATGAAAAATGTTTCACGTAATGAATATATATGTTCTAGAATGCAAATAACTCAAAGTAGCTAAATTCTATTTGCATTGATGAAAAATGTTGAAGTATTGGATATATATGTTCTAAAATGAAATTAACTAAAAGTAGCTTTTCTATGTGCATTGATGAAAAATGTTGCACGTATTGGATATATATGTTCTAGAATGGAATTAATTGAAAGTATTTTTTCTATGCATGCATTGATGAAAAATGATGTACATACTGGATACGTCTAAATCTTGCATTTTTTTAATTTTATGATTGTTTGACACATCTAACAACGCCTAGAATTTTATGTTTTTTAGATATATATATATATATATATATTGCTTCAATAATTTTAACATATATATTCAAACATGTGTAAAATCATTTCTACATGTACATATATTCATGTGATTTTTTTTGTTTTTGTTTGGAAAATGACAACTTGAATTTTAAAAACAAAACATAATATCATAATCGCATTTCAAATGTAGTTCAACCATCCAAAAATTGAGTTTCAAAAACAACAACATTATATCACAACATTACTTCACATGCCATGATAATTGTAGTTCAACTATGCAATAAAAACACAAATTATATCACATGCCAAATGTATATCAACCATCCAAAAATTAAGTTTTAATTTAACAAAACATTATAGATCACAACATTACTTCACATGCCAAATGTACTTCAACCATCCAAAACTTAAGTTTAAAAAAAAAACAAATTATAACACAACATTACCTCACATGCCAAATGTACTTAAACCATCCAAAACTTTAGTTTTAAAAACAAAAACATTATATCACAACATTTCTTCACATGCCAATTTTAGTTCAACTATCCAATAAAAACAAACATTATATCACATGCAAAATGTAGTTCAACCATCCAAAAATTAAGTTTTAAAAACAAAAGAAATTATAACACAACATTACTTCACATTCCAAATGTAGTTCAACCATCCAAAACATGAGTTTTAAAAACAAAAAAATTATATCACAACATTACTTTACAGCCAATTGTAGTTCACTTATCCAATAAAAACAAAACATTACATCACGTGTGAAATGTAGTTCAACCATCCAAAAATTAAGTTTTAAAAACAAAACATTATATATCACAACATTAATTCACTTGCCCAATGTAGTTCAACCATTGAAAACTTAATTTTTAAAAAGAAAACAAATTATAAAAAAACATTATTTCACATGCCAAATGTAGTTCAAACATCCAAAACTTGATTTTTAAAAACAAAACATTATAGATCACAAGTATCAAGTATCAAGTAACATTAATTCACATGCCAAATGTAGTTCAACCATAACACTTTAAAAACAAAAAAACTTATAACACAACATTACTTCACATCTCATGCCAAATTTAGTTCAACCATCCCAAACTTGAGTTTTAAAATAAAATAAAATTATATAACACTGTAACATTATTTCACATACCAAAAGTAGTTCAACCATCCAAAACTTATGTTTTAAAAACATTATGTGTCATTCACATGTACCTAATGTAGTTCGCATAAAATATGTCCAGAATTTGTAGATCTCACAAGTATCAAGTATCAAGTTATATATGACTGCATATAGATAAGACTATATATAAAAAGTAAATTTAAGACTAAATCTATTCAAAATATAATGTTTCACGTGTGCATGTGCATCATCCATCAAATAATGCATGTGCATCATCCATCACATACAGATGGATCTCTCCTAGCAAAGTCACGATCCTTGAGCTATCCTATGAAGCATGGGGAACCTGTTCACAATGTGTACAAACATTAAAATTTAATGTTTTAAAATTGAGTGAGAATATATAGTACTTCACGTAAAAAAAAATGTAAAAAAAATCATGCAATACTTCATGAGGTTCCCTCTCCATTTGTTGCTCATCCACTAAAACTTCCCCCACATGAACATATTCAACAATAAACTATGCAATATATATATATATATATATATATATATATATATATATATATATATTAAAAATTTTGAAATGAAAATGCATATTTAAACTTATTTTCAATAATATTAAAAAAAAAAGTTAGACAACTTGTTCAAATGGTTGAAATGGCGTGGATGTTCTGATCTCCATCGCCAAAGTCTGTGGAGAAAAGAAATCCTCTACAGGAACCTAAAATTCAAAAAAATTAAAAGTATAAAATAACTCTAGATAAAAATCTCAATTTATAATAAAACTTTTAAAATTCAATTCATAAATTATAACTTAAAAACATATATTTAAATGAAAAATTGAATACTTCTACTGGTGGATTTGACACATATCCTAAGATAGGCTCCAAAAGAAAATCTCCAAAAACCTAAAATTCAAAAAAATTGAAATAATGTTAAATCTCTAGATCTCAATCTATAATAAGACTTTTAAACTTAAATTTATAACTTATAGGTTAAAAAAATATATATATTTAAACGAAAATTTGAATACATGTGTTGGTGGATTTGGCACATCTCCTATGAGTGGCTCGGAAAGAAAATCTCCAAAAAGATAAAATTCAAAAAATTTAAAATAACTCAAGATCTAGATATATCTCATTTTTTAATGGAAAATTTTGAGGTGGAATATATAACTTAAAAAAATAAATTTGAAAAGTGAAAAATTGGTCATACTTGTGATGGTGGATTTGGCACATATCCCAAGGAATAAGATGGTACATCTCCCAAGGAAGAAGAAGGTACAACGATCCCAAAAACATCAGACAGACTCAGAATCTATTAAAATGTTTTATTATATATATGTACATGTACATGTGTGCGCAATTATTTATTTTAAAAATATCTCATCATGTTTTGATATATATAATAATAGATAAAAAAATGAGTGTACATCATCATGTTCACTTAAAAAAAATAACATTTTCCAACATATCTTGATGGTGAGAACCATCTTGATTGTATGATTGATGGTGAGACCCATCTTGATTGTTTAAACCGAAGGCTCCGACTGTGATATTAACATTTTCTTCGTTCATCAAGCGTGAAAAATGCAAATGGTGTTAACATAAGATGATACATTTTTGTTAGATTAATGTATACAAATAAATGTATGTATATATGTATTTATTACAAATTGTACATGTGTTTAAATAATTGAACCCTTACCATTAACATATACCGTTCGCATGCCCTTTTCCTCACGAACAGTTAGGTCCTGCCAACCATAGCGATAATTCTTCACATATGTTTTAAGATCATCAACACTAATGTTATCAATCTCTTCATAATAATAATACACAAAATTAGCGTGTGCATTCTCACGTGCTCTTTGTCAATTCAGACAAACATCGACTCCACCCAATCCACGGTGAACATTGTCAATGATGGCATCCCTTGCTTCTCGACTAATTTGAGAAGTGGCATACATCTCTGACCGCAAAGTTTTGACACAAAGAGGTTGACTAACCAATGGTGGCTTAGGGTGAGGAAACTCAACATCATGCCTAGCACCCCTATGGTCACATAATCAACCTTTCCCAGGACCAAATAGTTAAGAGGGAAGATCATTATAATTGGGTTTCATTTGTAAAAATAATCATATATAAAATAATTTTGAAAAATAAATCGGAACCTTGTCGTTCCATGGGATTCTTCCATAGGCCGCAAGGTGTCTATCATACAAATAGTGAGCTATATGAGGGTGCTTAAAATATTGCACCTTCAACATCTTTCTTTTCAGTCTTTATTTGAAATTATACATAGACTTGGCCATTTTTTTTTAACTCTTTTTTTAACAACCTCCCATTATCGGGACCCATCACTGTTTCCTTTATTTTTCTCATCACTTCTACAAAAGTATCAGTAGTTGGCCCAAACTTTTAGTACACATATACTAGTTCACGTAAAGAGCGTGTAACTATTTCCAAGCTTTGTTGACTCTTAGCAGGTAGAGTCAAAGCCACGAGATCTCTCTTCAATTTTGCATGAATATGTTGACACCTTTCTAAGGTGCATTTCTACATGTTTTTTTCCCAAGGTATATCATAAATTTCAGATGGATAAGTCGTGGTTGCTGGAAAAAATTCTTCTTGAATGATGCATTCTACCCTACATCCTTTTTAGCAACATTTGGAGCATTATTTTCATCCTTTGCATCAATATATAAAATTTTGTAAATTAAAAAAACACATGTAGACAAATTTGTACAAATTGAATGAAAATAATATTTAAATCGATGGTTACCTCGATGTGGTTGTCTAGCATATTTCCCACCCTAAGACTGTTGAGAACCAGATCGAACCTGCTGAGAACCAAAATGACCACCTATTGGTTGAGAACGAACATGACCATCTGTTGATTGGCCTCTAGGGGAATACATATTGCCACCTTCACACATTCCGCCAACACTTATTGATATCCCTCGAAAGGAATGTGAACCACCACTAAAGCCATGAGATGAGAGAGAAGCTTCATAAAAAAATATGAATTTATAATAAATACAAAAATACATTCATACATATAAATCCATGTACAATTTCATTGATTAACTTGCGTGAACCATACCACGATTACGTGAACCATGGGCATGCTCCATTGATGGAGTAGACACCCTTCTCCTCTTAGCTCCTAAAAAATAAAAAATAAAACTTATTAACAACTAATTTAACTCACAAAATTGATAAAAAATCAATTCCATATGTACACACATGTATGTATATGTATGGATATTTAAGATTATATTTAAATACCATGAACATCCCTCGATCCTTGATCCCCCTGTCTCGTAGAGATATGGGATTCTGTTGATCTTCGTCATTCATCCTCCATGATATATATATATATCTATGGTGGACATTCACAATTATTTTTTTTAATTGCTATTTAAAATAATTTCAAAATAAATTTCATAAAATTAATGTAATTTAGTGTACACAAGTTATGTAGAACATAACTTGCAAAACACTAATTGATTTGTGCAATTCCATTTAAGCAAAAAAAATGATAAAAATGTTAAGTTTACCAAATTGCAATCTACATGGTGGGAGCACACTTGGTATAAAATTGAAAAAAACACATGGTCATTAAAAAATAAGCGTGAAACTCCATTTTAAATTTTTTTGGTTGAAGTCCTCACATTTTAATTTTATAAAAATGTGAAGTTCACTACTTGCTGCAAATGTGAAGTTCACCAAGTTGTGCTTTACATGGTACGGTGGGAGCACACTTGGTATACAATTCAAAAAAACACATGGTCATTAAAAAAGAGGCATTTATAAGTACAAAACAAACACATATCCAAGATATGTTACAATGTCCATCAATAAATTTTTAAGGAGAGTGTCTCAACACTAATTTGTCTTCGAGAGATGAATCTTGAAATTTTGAAGAAGAGTGTCTTAAAACTAATTCATATTTGAGAGATGAATCTTGCATTCGCATTGCCCTGTATAATTCTAATTCATCTATTAATTCATATTTTATATATGAACCTTGAATTGGCATTGCCCCACATAATAGATCAGTAGACATCTTATTCACATTTGTACAATGTCTTATACTAAAAAATTGAAGTTGGCTAACAATATTGTTTGATATTCCATGCAGTTCTTTAGCTTCTCCTTCGTAACTTGGTACACACATTTCATCTAGTTGCACACAAGTTAAAAATTTGTGAAAACTACAATTCCATTTGATCGATACTCCATAGTTGTTCCCAAGCCTTATATCAATGGAATATAGTATGCCTCATTGTTTGTTGTTCTTCCTTGTATATTGATTTTTGTTTGGATGACTTTGCTAGTCACAATATTGGAAAGCACATATGTAATAATTGCTTTCCCTAGAGTAGGATAGAAAACAACATCTTTTCATAATGTCCATTTCTCAACCATATTTAGTGGGGATTTTTATCCCCGAAAAAAAACAAATTCAATAAAAATATAGTAAATTGACATTTATTGCAAATGCATGGGAAAAATGACACATGTTCATGACATAAATGACATGTGCATGGTTTATTGTAAATTTTGATTTAAATTTTATGGTAGAATTCACATCTAGAAATGAGATTCATTAAATATTACATTGCCTAGACTTTAAGGGAGATGTATGACACATATACATGGTTTGCATGAAAGTTTTCCTTAACATTTATGGCAGAAATCACATCTAGAAACGACATGCCTTGAGAAAGGATGAGATCTAGGGGCTACCTGGCCCTTTACATGCCTTAAGAAAGGATGGGATCCAAAGGCTACCTAGCACTTTACAATATTCTTTAGAACTTGTAGAAGTTAAGACTCAACCAACAAAATAAAATCCTATGAAATTTTAGCCACTTTAGGTTTAGTTTTTAGGCATTACTGTTCACCTTCAATTAATGGGGGGAAGCCTTGAGTTTGGGGGATACTATCGTATGAAAGTTCAGCCACTTTAGGTACAATTTTTAGCCCTTAAATTTTTCCTTGAATAAATGGGAGAAGGACCTTAGATTGTGGGAGTAATAACATTTAAATGGTTTGCAAAATTATTCTATACACTTACTAAAACAACTAGTTGTGGTGCTTGATGAAGTTAAATCAAAAGCCACACCTTTATACATTTGTGGGAGAGATGAAATAGAAAGGAAACATGCCTTAAAGTTTTCCTAAAAAATTATGGGAGAAGGGTGAAATGAAACATGTACAAGGTTTGTCTTAGAGTGGTAATGGTTTATGGATATTAAAATGAAGAACTTCTATTTATGTTCTAGATATTGACTATAGGAGAATTTAATGGATATGTCACCTTTGAGAAAATATGAGATCCAAAATCTAACTAGCCCTCTATAGTCTCTGCCGTTAGAACTTGTAGAAGTTAACACTCAACAAAAAAACTAAAATCCTATGGAAGTTCAAAATCCTATGACAGTTCAGCCACTTTAGGTTTAATTTTTAGGCTTTAAAGTTTTCCTTGAATTAATGAGATAAAGCCTTTAGTTTGTGGGAGAAATGACAGTTACATGGTTTCCAAAATTATTTTATGCACTTACTAATAACATGATTTGAAGTTAATGGGAGAAAGCCAACATGACACATGCTTTAAAAACTTTGCCGAAGAATTTATGGGAGAAATGACACATGTACACATTTTTCCTTAAAATGGTTGTGGTTTATGGATATTAAAATGAAGAACTTATATTTAGATATGTTCCAGAGATTGACTTTTGGGGCATTTACTGAATATGTCACCTTTCAGAAAAGAGGAGATCCAAAGGCTAATTGGCCCTTTACAGACTCTGCTTTTAGAAATTATAGAAGTTAACACTACCTGGCCCTTTACAGACTCTGCCTATAGAACCTTGTAGAAGTTAACACTCAACAGACATACTAAAATCCTATGGAAGTTCAGGCACTTTAGGTTTAGTTTTTAGGCCTTAAAGTTTTCCTTTAATTAATAGGAGAAATCCTTTAGTTTTAGATTAAACTTATAAAATGCTTTAATATGAAGAGAGTACTTTACCTACAAAACAATGGAATTGAAGACTGTTCTTATATATCAGAGTTTTGTTTTGACAAATTAGTTATGTCCTTAATAAGAAGTATGATTTAGCACTTATCAAATTGTTTAGTAATTTATAATAATGTCATTTGGCTTGTACTATCATTCATCCTTGATATGTACAAGAAATTTACAACTTCAACATCAACCTACACTGTCATCATAAATTAGTTATGTCCTTAATAAGAAGTATGATTTAACACTTATCAAATTGTTTAATAATCTATAATAATTGATATGTACAAGAATTTTACAACTTCAACATCAACCTATACTATCATCATATCATGGTAGCCATGTCAATATAGATTATTTTTATCCATTACATCATAAAACAATCCACTTTTAACATTTTAAAAGAACAAAGTAACATGGAAGGTGTTAATTTAGATACATTAATACACTCCACTTTTAACATTTTACAAGAATAAAGCAACATGGAGGGTGTAAATCTAGGTACATTAATAAAATACAACCATGTCAATCTAGATTATTAAGGTCCATTACATAGTATTTAACAAAATATAGATTATTTATATCCATTACATCCTAAAACACTCCACTTTTAGCATTTTACAAGAATAAAGAAACATTTAAAGTGTGAATTTAGGTACATTAATAAAATGCAGCCATGTCAATCCAGATTATTAAGATCCATTACATCATAAAACACTCTACTTTTAACATTCTGCATTTTTCTCACCTTGAGTTTGGGGAATCCTATCCTTTTGAAGTTCAATACAGCTATGTAAATCTAGATTATTAATATCCATTACATCATAAAACACTCCACTTTTAACATTTTACATTTTACGCCATTTGAGTTTGGGGGATCCTATCCTATGGATGTTCATCTGATTTTAGTTTTTAGGCCTTAAAGTTTTCCTTGAATTAATGGGAGAAAGCCTTGAGAAATGGCACATGCTTTAAAGTTAATGGGAAAAATCCAACGACACATGCTTTAAAGTTTTCCTTAAGAGTTTATGGGAGAAATGACACATGTATGGGATAAATTACACATGTATACGATTTTCCTTAAAGTGGTTGTGTTTTATGTATATTAAAATGAAGAACTTCTATTTAGATCTATTATAGAGATTGACTATAGGAGCATTAATCGGATATGTCACCTTTCATAAAAGATGAGATCCAGAGGGTACCTAGCCCTTTGCAAACTATGCCTATAGAACTTGTAGAAGTTAGCACTACCTGTCCCATTACAGACTCTTACTATAGAACCTTGTAGAAGTTAACACTCAACAAACAGACTAAAATCCTATAGAAGTTCAGCCACTTTAGGTTCAGTTTTTATGCCTTAAAGTTTGCCTTTAATTAATGGGATAAAGCCTTTAGTTTTAGAGTAACCTTATAAAATTATTTAATATGAAGATAGTACTTTACCTAAAAACAATGGAATTGAAGATTGTGCTTATATATCAGAGTTCTGTTATGACATCTTTATCTTCCCTACATGAAATTCTATTATCTTCCTTTCCCTGTATATTTCAAGGTACTAAAATAATGGATTTTATGAATGGAATGGTTTTCAAGATGTGGAGTTTTTTGTTGGTTTTACTTGGTATTCTCGAAGGGCTAGACATTTTGAATCATTTCTGAAGGTTTTTTTAATTTGAAATCAATTATGTCATTTTGAAATAGAGAAAACTTAAGTGAGGAAGGCCAAAAATGAAAATATTTTAAGGCAGTTTGTAAGTGAGATTTAGTATGGTCGTGGGACCCATCCAGCATTAGGCCACTAAGTTATGGATTCACTTACAACTATTGAGTCCTACTCATTTGACCTATAAGTGTTTATCAATTTTTTTTTTATCACACAAGCTGGGTTTGGTTGGAGGTTGTGTATTCAAGGTTTGTTTATGCAATTACATGGATTCCCTTGTGGAAACTTTGAATTAGTTGGTTGTCAATTTGAGCCTATACGAAATATTTCCTATAAATTGTGGATCAAACTTCTAAGGTGATATTATCCTAATTTTATTTTATTTTGAGCTATCAAAGAATCTAAACATCTTCTTATCTGATATTATGAGGTATTTATTGGCTATATATGAGTGTTTTTATCATTACAATATATCCCTTTATTAGAAATATATCATTGGAAACCACAAGAAATAGGTAGCCAAGGGTCCAAAATATTGGAAACATGAAAGTAGTCTCTAAAGTGGTGCCATCTACATGCTAGATAAAATGCCTTAAACTTGCCAAAATATGTCTAATATTAACAACATAGAGTTTCAATGATCTACAAGTATTTTCCAATCATGCATTCTCACACATCATATTTGAGAAGTCGTAACCTTAAATATTATAATGTGGCTATGTTAATTTAGTTTCCTCCTGTTGGAAAAATGCGGGGGGGGGGCGGGCGCGGGGTGAATCAGTATTTAGGATTCACTTAGATCTTTTTCCTTTTTCATTCTTTAATAACCCATACGCTACTTTAATAAAACGGACACAACGTATATACGGATAACCTTTACGGAACTCGCGTATGCACCAGGAGATATTAATAAACAGTAATTCTTCACTTAGATCCTTGCATTTATTCATTCATCAGATGTTTATATAGCAGTAAACATGTGCAGTAATAACAGAATGAAACATCACACAAAAGCATCACACATGAACACCATGATTTTTAGGTGGAAACCCAAGTCGGGAGAAAACCACCGCTGACGTTGTCTCAGCCTTCAATATTTTATTATAGAGAAAACATCTTACAATCATGTAGTGGTGCAGACTTATACCAGCATGCAGGCACCCACATGCAGAAGGCTACAACCTTCTCTCGTTTACCAGCCTCACCTGGAAGGGAGCAACAACCCCCTGCTCTCGTTTACCAGCCTCACCTGGAAGGGAGTTACTACCCCTGATCTTAGCACCAGCCTCTGCTGACAGAAAGCTTCTACTTTCAGGCTGAAGGCTTCAACGCTCAGATCCACTGCAGACCACGTTTCATCAATTTTCAAACTGAATCCAACAGCTCCAACAAAACCCTTCACTCTTCAACAAACATACTTTTCCCAATGCTACAAACAGAACAGTGAACCCACTGTAACCAGAATATCAGAGTTAACCCAGACTTCAGAACAAATATTCAGAAACACATTCAACTTTGAGACCCCATTAATTCAGATTCCATGCATGCTTTTAGTATATCAGACCCACGTATGTACATGTGTTTCATAAGACGATCCCGCGTATTCTTCAGTAAATTCTTCAAATAAATCCTAACTGCCCATACGCGCTTTTCCCTAAACAGATCCGCGTATACATGCATTTTTCACAAAACTAACCTGCGTATGGATCTATAAAAGATAAATTTGCACAACAGATCAAATCTGTGAACTTACCCATATTTTTTCAACTTCTTCAACTGGTTTGCGCCAGGTATTTATCACTTCTTTTCAGATCATTCAAGAGATTCACCATTTCAAGATCTAGAGATCTTGAACCTTCATTGTGTTCATAGATGCATCATAGATTTAGGTCTATCAATTAAGAGCAAAGTTAACCATGCAGATATACTTCAGAGTGAAGTATTCATTAAAGCCCAGACACATACACCCACACTCATGATATGCACAATGAATTTCTTCTCTTTATATAGGTTTACCCTTTTTCAATACCATGAGCCAAAACTACATTACTACCGATGGTATTCCTGGACGGGGTCACATAGACAGATCATTACTCAATACAATGGGTCAATACCATGGTGGTTACCCCTAGTTTTTCACTTTATGAGCGCTTTTTTCCCATACGCGACTTGGCACGTTATTTACCGCGTGCATACGCGACTTCTCCTAGACAAAACCGCGTATGCCTTGAGACATACTCTTTTCATCATGTTATAGCACATACTGACATTCCTTCCATCATTACCTTCTATACTCATTGTATATACATCATATTTACATCATTTAACAAGTTCATCAAGACATATTCCATCAGGGACAACTTCATCAAGTAGGTTGCCATCATCTTCGTCAAGTGGGTTGCCATCAAGGACAACACTCAGCATCATATTGCCAACAATCTCCCCCTTTGGACTTGATGGCAACCATGATGGTGTTTGATCACCACAGCAGATAGATACATTAAGAATACAATGACTTCATGTCACTCTCCCCATTCTTTGACACCATTCTTTCCCTTTATTCAAACACCATGTCACTACCATGTCACTCTCCCCCTTTGACATCAAGGGCAAAGGGCGAACCAATCACAAGGTTTTTCCCTTCATGTAGAAAGAAGTGTTTTGCAGAACTGATGTATACTGTAGTGACCATGCTCCCCCTGAGTTTATGCTGAACCTACAAACATATTTTTCAATGAAGTACATGACTCTATGATTTTCCTATCACCGATGACTCATACTTACATCAAAGATCCATCCATGTGGATTTACATATGAGACCCAAATACCCAACCAAGTGGGTTTACACTTCTCAACTCAACTACCCAACCAAGTGGGTTTACAAATTTTGACAAGTCCTTACATGACTGAATATTACAATTTTACATCATGGGTCTCAACAAGACCTTTTCATCAAATTACAAATATGATTTTTCATAACCAATATCCAAGAGATCTCAGGAGAGAGATCACATTTCAGAACCATCATAATGCCAACAATGCATTATACTCAGCAAGGCTAATGCTCCCCCTAAAAATGTGTATCCAAGTCTCCTTTCTATATGACCAAGGCTCCTCCTTAGTTTGTGCAACCTGAACAACTTCAACAACAAGTCATCAACAACAATCTTTGCATAATTTGTATGAATCATAAGACTTCCTTCATATCCAAAAGATATTCTTCATCAAATAAGAAATCCGGGCACATCCATAATCTTCAACATAAGAAACCTTGTATCATGTCATCATCATATAGAACTGAGATATAAATAGATACAGTGCCAATAATACAATCATCAGTAGTCAGACTGATGCTCCCCCTGAACTGGTACTCTTGATCTTCAGCTGCCATATTAATTGTCTTATCATTAATGCATATGCGACTATGTCTGCTGTAACTCGCGTGTATATGCGACTTTTGTTCACATAACCAGCGTATGGAAAGTGAAGCATAGAAAGTTTCACATTCCTTCATCTCCTCCTGAACTTGTCCTTCTTGTACCTGTCTTCTTCATATCAGACGCTCTATCAGAAATACAAATAACCAGAATAATCAAACAGTGATGCAAAATGCTGACGCCAGCCAAAAATAGTCAGCAACTATCCATACGCGACTTTCTGGTCATATACTCGCGTATTTACGCGACTGTGTTTCAGGAAACCCGCGTATCCTATTTAATCTTCTGAATTTATGCAGATTTGTTCTTTTGACTGGAAGAGAATACTCCCAGCTTCTGTCTGAGATACTCGAACGCTTCCCTGGGCAGAGGTTTGGTAAAGATATTAGCAACTTGTTCTTTGGAGGGATCATACTCCAACTTCACCTTTTGTTCAAGCACTTGTTCACGTAAGAAGTGATACTTGATGGGAATGTGCCTGGTCTTTGAATGCATAACATGATTCTTTGAGATACTGATGGCACTTGTATTATCACATATAATGGAGATAGGAGAAGTACATTTGATTTGAAAATCTCCCAAGGTTTGCATCATCCAAAGGAGTTGAGTGCAACAAGATGTGACAGCCACATATTCTGCTTCAGTAGTAGATAAGGCAATAGAACTTTGCTTCTTACTGAACCAAGATACCAACCGAGGCCCCATATAGAATGCACCACCACTTGTGTTTTTTCGATCATCAACATTTCCAGCCCAATCTGCATCAGAATAAGCATGAAGAGTAAGATCAACATTCTTTGGATACCATAGTCCAAAGTCTTGAGTTCCTTGCAGATATTTGAATATTATTTTGACAGCCTGAAGATGAGACTCTTTTGGATTAGCTTGGAATCGTCCAACAATTCCAACAGCATGCATAATGTCCGGTCTAGTCCTAGTGAGATAAAGTAGAATTCCTATCATTGATATGTATTCTGGTTGATTCACCATGGGAGAATCATCATGAGAACTGACATTGCATCCAGTTATCATTGGTGTACTTACAGGCTTGCATTCTTCCATGCCATACTTCTTCAAGATTTGCTTAAGATATTTTGCTTGTGATAGGAATATACCATCTGTAGTTTGATGCACTTGCAAGCCAAGAAAGAATGTTAGTTCGCCAAGTAAAGACATCTCAAATTCTTGCTGCATACCAGAAGCAAATTTTTTACTCAAGGATTCTTCATTACTCCCAAAAATGATATCATCAACATATACAATCACAATCAAAAGTTTGTCATGTTCAATTTTTGTGTATAAGTTGCTATCAGGAGACCCCTTTGAAAAACCTTGTTGATGGAGATATTTGTCAAGACGAGAGTACCATGCCCTTGGAGCTTTTTTGAGACCATATAGAGCCTTTTTAAGTTTACAAACAAGATTCTTATCATTTCACAAAATGAATCCCTCTGGTTGTTCTATATAAACTTCTTCTTCTAGATCACCATTGAGGAAAGCATATTTGATATCCATTTGATAGACTTTGATTTGTTGAGAACTTGAAAAAGAAAGAAACATTCTTACGGCTTCAAGTCTAGCTACAGGAGCAAAAGTTTCTTCAAAGTCTATACCTTCTTGTTGAGTGTACCCTTTGCAAACCAATCTGGCTTTGTTTCTTATAACATCCCCATTTTCATTTAACTTGTTCTTGAATATCCATTTGGTTCCAATGACATTTTTATTATGTGGTCTTGGTACCAATTCCCAAGTGTGATTCTTTTCAATATGATCAAGCTCTTCATTCATGGCTTGAATCCAAAATTCATCTTTGCTAGCTTGATTGACATTTTGGGGTTCAATTGTGGATAGGAATGCCAGATAGCTAGAAGATCCCACAAGAGTCCTCCTTGTTTGTACACCCGATTCCTTGTTTCCTAAAATTTGAGATTCAGGATGATTCTTTTGAACATATCTGGATGGAGCTTTTTCTGATAAATCATCTTTAGGTTCTTCATTGGATCCACTATCTATATCATTTCCATTTGATGTAGAAGGACAAAAATCACCATCATCTTCTTCTGTTGCTTGTTTTTCATCTTTAGGAGCTGCAGGAGACTCATCAATGACAACATCAATACATTCAACAATCTTTCGAAGCCTTTTATTGTAACATTTGTATGCTCTGCTTGTAGATGAGTAACCAAGAAGTGTCCATTCATCTGATCTAGGTTCAAACATGCCAAGATTTTCATCATTATTTTTGATAAAGCATTTACTTCCAAAAATTCTAAAATGCTTTACAGAGGGAGAATTACCATACCAGAGTTCATATGGAGTTTTGTCACTATTTACCCGAACATGTGCCTTGTTGAGAATATTTGCTGCTGTATGTGTTGCTTCTCCCCAAAACATGTCAGGAGTTCCAGAATCATCAAGCATAGCTCTATCCATTTGTTGAATTGTTCTATTCATTCTTTTTGCTACGCCATTTTTTTGTGGAGTGCCTGCTACAGAGAACTGTCTCTTTATGCCATGTTGTTCACAAAATTCAAAGAATTCATTTGATGTATATTCTCCTCCGCGATCAGATCTAAGACATTTGATTTTTAGATCTAATTCATTTTCAACCAGTGCTTTGAAGATCTGAAATTTCTCAAATGCTTCATCTTTGTGTTTAAGCAACCCAATCCAACACATTCTAGAGAAATCATCAATAAATAAGATATAGTATTCTTCTCGACGTGGTGAATTTTTCCTCATAGGTCCACAAATGTCAGTATGAACAAGTTCAAGAGGCCTACTTGATGATCCTTCTTTGGCATTAAATTGTACTCTGGTCTACTTACCAAATTGGCAGGATTTGCATATGATACTCTTTGGTAGAGTAATATTGGGAAGACCACGAACGGCTTGAAGTCTACTTGCTTTGTTGATTTGAGAGAAGCTTAGATGCCCCAGTCTTCTATGCCATAGCCAATTTTTTGAAGATTTTCTCAAGTAACATTGATCTTTGCAGTTATTCAATACATACAGGTTGCTTGGAGTTCTTTTCCCTTTTATAATAGTTCTACCTGTATCCAGATCACGAACCACACATTCTTTTGAACTAAAGACAACTTCTGTACCTTGATCACACATTTGACTTACACTTAACAGGTTATACCTTAATCCATCCACATACATGACATCATTAGCCTTCACCTTTTCTTTTAGAAACACAGACCCTTTTCCTTTAATTACAGCAGGATTATCATTTCCAAATGTAACTTTCTTTTCCTTATCTAGAGCATTATATGCAAGAAGTTTGCTTTTGTCACCTGTCATGTGTCTTGAGCACCCACTATCAATATACCATTGATTTTCTTCACCTTCTGCAAATAACGCTATCCCACAATTTTCAACGTGTAATTCCTTCTTTTTCCATACTTTGGAACTTGAAGGAATGTGTTGTTTTGGCTGGACTTTGCTTCTGCATTCATATTCTTCATGGCCAAAGTTATTGCAATAAGCACATTCAACTTCATTTTGAAGAGGAGAAAAGTTGTTATAGGAGTTCTTCTTCGGTTCAATATCCATCCTTTTATTTCTTGCTTCTCTTGTCATGATGGTTCTATATGCAACACATTGAACAGCTTTATGACCAAAATTGTGACATGAGAAACATTGTCCATTGAAGTAGAAATTTCTGTGATCATGAAATCTTCTATTTGAATTTACCTGTTGATTGTTGCTTCTTTGAGAGAAATCCCTGTTAGTGTTCCTTGTATTGTGATGATCATGCTTTACCTGTAAAGATTCTTTATTCCCTTGCTGAGTGGCTGAATGTAGTAAACTAGTTGTAGCTGCTTTTAGATAATTTGGTGCTGAAGCTTGAGAAGATTCTCCAGTATACCCAAGACCTGTCTTAATCAGAGGAGATCATTGAACCTTGATAAGATCATCTAAGGTTTCAGATCCTTTAGCAAATCTAATATTTAGAGTCTTTACTTTCTCTAGTTCTTTTCTTAGACTTACTACTTCACACTCTAATTTTTCATTATGTTTCTTTTCTTATTCATTCTGCCTTTTCAGAGTCTCTATGATTATTTTAATTTCTTCCAAGAATATTTTGAGTTGATTTTTTTGATCAAGAAAATCATTGTCATCTAGAGCATCCATAAAAGCATCCTTATCATCTCTAGAATTATTTTCAAATTCCATGAGAAGTCTAAGATCTTGTTCACATTCTTCCTCACTATCAGATAACCCATCACTGTCTTCATTTGTATAGTAGCTTTTCTTAGTGCTAGATCGGTTCTTATTCCTTCTTGCTACTTCTTTCTCTTTAGCAAATATTTCTCTATAAGGACATTTTGCAGCATAATGACCAACTCTTCCACAATTAAAACATTTTAAAGGAAGCTTACCTTTGAATCTTCCGGTCCCTAGTTGGAGTCTTCTCACAAAGTTTGCCTCATCTTCTTCTGAGATATATCCTGACCCTTCCGGTTTTTGAACTTCTTTCCCTTTTGTAGAAGTTTTAAAAACAACTTCTTTGACTTCAGATGGTCCTCCTCTCCTCATTTCATATGCAGTCAATATGCCATGAAGTTGCACCACGGAAAGATTTTGAATATCCTGTTTTTCTTCAAGGGCAGAAACTTTTGATTCAAATTTTTCCGTTAGCGACCGTAAAATTTTCTCAACCAAAGTAGTGTCGGATATTGTTTCACCCAGATTTCTCATACGATTCACAACATCATCAATACGTAAAAAGAAACTGGCAATACTCTCATCACTATGCATCTTTAAATTTTCATATTCAATTCTGAGAGTTTGGAGTTTTGCACTTTTTACCTTTGCATCGCCTTCATAGCTTAGAATGATTTTGTCCCATATTTCCTTTGCTGTATTCAGCTGCATGACTTTGACAAATTTTGATTCAGTTAGACTTCCGGTTATAGCATTGACTGCTTTTGCGTTTGATTCATAATTTTTCCTTTCAGTTGGATCTGTTGGTGTAGCAGCTGGATATTGATATCCTTGTTCAACGATGGCCCATACATCAGCTCCCATAGACTGAAGATAGGATCTCATTCTTACTTTCCAGAATATTAAATTGCTTCCGTTGAAGAGCGGGGGCTTGATAGATGTTTTTCCCTCATGATTGCTCATCTTGCTTGATCTTCCTTCTAGCAGCTAATCTTTTTCAGAAGGACCTGCTCTGATACCAATTGTTGGAAAAATACTGAGAGGGGGGGGGGGGGGGTGAATCAGTATTTAGGATTTACTCAAATCTTTTTCCTTTTTCATTCTTTAATAACCCATACGCTACTTTAATGCAACAGACTCGCGTATATACGCGGATACCCTTTACAGAACTCGCTTATGCACAGAGATATTAATAAACAATCAATTCTTCACTTAGATCCTTGCATTTATTCATTCATCAGATGTTTATATAGCAGTAAACATGTGCAGTAATAATAGAATGAAACATCACACAAAAGCATCACACATAAACACCATGATTTTTAGGTGGAAACCCAAGTCGGGAGAAAACCACTGTTGCCGTTGTCTCAGCCTTCAATATTTTATTTATAGAGAAAACATCTTACAATCATGTACTGGTGTAGACTTATACCAGCACGCAGGCACCCACCTGCAGAAGGCTACAAACTTCTCTCATTTACCAACCTCCCCTGGAAGGGAGCAACAACCCCCTACTCTTGTTTACCAGCCTCTGCTGACAGAAAGCTTCTACTTTCAGACTGAAGGCTTCAACCCTCATATCCATTGTAGACCACGTTTCATCAATTTTCAAACTGGATCCAACAGCTCCAACACAACCCTTCACTCTTCAACAAACATACTTTGCCCAATGCTACAAACAGAACAATGAACCCACTATAACCAGAATATCAGAGTTAACCCAGACTTCAGAATAGATATTCAGAAACACATTCAACTTTGAGACCCCATTAATTCGGATTCCATACGCGCTTTTAGTATATCAGACTCGCGTATGTACGTGTGTTTCATAAGACGATCCCGCGTATTCTTCAGTAAATTCTTCAAATAAACCCTAACTTCCCATACACGCTTTTCCCTGAATAGAGCCGCATATACACGCGCTTTTCACGAAACTAACCTGCGTATGGATCTATAAAAGATAACTTTGCACAACAGATCAGATCTATGAACTTACCCAGATTTCTTCAACTTCTTTAACTGATTTGCGCCAGGCCTTCATCACTTCTTTTCAGATCATCCAAGAGATTCACCATTTCAAGATCTAGAGATCTTGAACCTTCATTGTGTTCATAGATGCATCATAGATTCAGGTCAATTAAGAGCAGAGTTTAACCATGCAGATATACTTCAGAGTGAAGTATTCATTAAAGCCCAGACACATGCAGATATACTTCAGAGTTTATATAGGTTTACCCTTTTTCAATACCATGAGCCAAAACTACATTACTTCCGATGGTATTCCTGGACGAGGTCACATAGACGGATCATTACTCAATAAAATGGGTCAATACCATGGTGGTTACCCCTGGTTTTGCACTTTATGAGTGCTTTTTTCCCATATGCGACTTGGCACGTTATTTCCCGCGTGCATACGCGACTTCTCCTAGACAAAACCGCGTATGCCTTGATACATACTCTTTTCATCATGTTCTAACACATACTGACATTCCTTCCATCATTACCTTATGTACTCATTGTATATAAATCATATTTACATCATTTAACAAGTTCATCAAGACATATTCCATCAGGGACAACTTCATCAAGTAGGTTGCCATCATCTTCATCAAGTGGGTTGCCATCAAGGACAACACTCAACATCATATTGCCAACACCTCCTAGTGTATCTTTTTCAATTTTTGTTATGGTAACTAACAACACAAAATGTAGGATAATGGAGCATGTTGGGTTGTTGGTAGCACTTTCAAAATGACTACGTTTTGAAAATTTGTTGCAGAGTGTATTTAAAATAAGTTGAAGAAGAGTAAATCATGGAGAAATACACCCTTTAGCAAAAAAGTCTTCAGAAAAACATTTAAAGTGACATTAAAAAGAAATCGATAGCCGACAGTCTTCAGAAATTGATAACATAAATGAAATTAATTACCTATTTTCAGCTAAATAAATTACATACCAGACATGAAATAGTAGATAATTGAGCTTCATTGAATTAAAACTAAACTAACTAAAACACCTAAACATAATTATAAATCACTAAAAATAACTAATTGAAAGTCAGTACAGCAAGAAGTATTGGGAATTAATGGAACCAAATTTCATGACACTTTTGGAATGATATTAGAACTATCTAATGTGGACTGTAGCATTCATATTTGAAGGAAACTTTTGTAGTTGAAAATCATACTCGGAGTCGTGAATGTATATTTATTGTAAACCTAATTTATCTCAACTATATTTTTCGCATGTTAATTGTAATTTTATTTGAAAGGTGAAGACGAAGCAGAATCTTCATTTTCTTTGAGTTGTACATGTAAATTTTCTCTATTTAATCATTTCCATATGTTAAGAATACTTTCTCCCTATTTTGTATAGAATTTTGTCAAAATGTTCAGGATTAAATATTTAATGACACTCTCTCAGCCTTTTAGCCATCGAATCAATTATAAATGTGAATTATAAGAAACTAAATGGCACTCTGAACATGATATGTGTTTTAAATCATTGGGCCGTCAAAACCACCGACTTGAACGGAGATATCGCTATCCTCATAAAATCGTGATGCTTTATTATTTTATTTTTCTTCACTTGTTTCGAATGGAAATTATGTATACTTCATGGGATAATTTATGAGAGAATATTCCAAAAGTAAAGCATAAGCATAAACCAGAATTATTTGAGTTTGAAACCTCTGAAAAAGTTGAGGAATTAATCAGAAAAATACAGTTGGCTCTTGTTTTATGGTGAGTTTGTGAAAAAAATGTGGGAACTAGAATGGTGGTGCTAATATGTTTAAAGAATTTACATCTATATGTTTATAGAATTTACATCTATATGTCTATAATACAAGTAAAATTTAGCAAGATGGTTGATTTCATAAAATTTTAAAACAAAGTAGGAAAGATAGAAGAAAAAGAAATTTATATCTTGAAAGTAGGTGATACCAACCTAGAAATTTGAAGCCAAGGAAAAATATGAATTACCCAACAAGACTCTACCAAGACCCCGCAGAGAACCAGACGCAGACGCGGGCCCAAAAAATAAACACAGCAGCCACAGATGAAGAACAAACACAATAGATGCGGATGTAGACGCTAATAAGCTTGAAACCCATTAATGGGTCTAGGTTGTTGTATTTATAAACTAAATTTTGGCCAGATTATTTTAACAGTTCAATCAAACTAATAGTTTGGCTGAACTTATGTTGCCGGTTTTCCCATCTCTGGCCAAAAATCTGTTTTCCCACGTCGTCAGTATGTCGTCAATGTAAACAATAGAATGAGTTTGGCCGAACTAATTTTGAAAGTTCGACCGAACTCTATAACTTCTTAAGAAAAAGAGTTTTTTGTCCCCGATTCTCAAAAAAGTGTAACCCAACTTCGTGGGTTTACCCTTATATTAGATATTATTTTTGAGATTCAAATGTGTTAAGGAAGTCATTCATTCATCTATGACCATTTCCATGAGAGGTAGCCATAATTAACTAATGTCTCATGATTTTTGAATAGTGCACTTAGCACTCACTGCGTGAGGTGATGCTGGTGAAATGAATCACATAGCATCAATCATCATTTCCAGTGCTTGCATCCAGTAACTAGTACTTCTCGGGAGGTCACCCGTCCCATAACTCCTCTGCCTCAAGCACACTTAACTACAGAGTTTTCCTCACAATCAAGCCAACTTGGCTTGCTACCCCATTTGAAAAAACTTAGCAAGTATTGTGCCTCATGAACCATTTGATTAGAGCTCCCTTTACACTTTGTATTTTAAGTATGAGGGGTTTCTGCATTGCATTATATTAGATATCATTTTTTTGATTCAACTGCGTTAAGTAATTTATTCATTTATGACCATTTCCATGAGAGGTATTTGTATCCAAATAGTTTCTCAAGAATTTTGAATAGTCCACTTAGCACTCATTGAATTGGGTGATGCTCAAAGGGGTGAGGAAGTGGGATTGAAACAACTGAAATGAATCACATAGAATCACATAGAGAAAAGGGAGTTCTAATTGAATCGTTCATGAGGCACAATACCTGCTAAGGTTTTGCAAATGGGGTAGCAAGATAAGTGGGCTTGATTGTGGGGAAAAGTCCACATTTAATCATAGTTGAGCCAGGGGCGTTCCAGGATGGGTGACCTCCCGAGAAGTCCTGGTTACCAGGTGCAATCCCTTGAAGTGGTGATTGACGCTAAGTGATTCATTTCACTAGTTTCAATGCCACTTCTTCACCACTATGAGCATCACCCTATGTAATGAGTGCTAAGTGGACTATTCAAAATTCATGAACTACTAATTAGTTACGACTACCTCTCATAGAGATGGTCATAGATGAATGACTTACTTAACCTAGATGAATCCCAAAAATAATACTATTAAAATTAAACAAACACTTAGAGTATAAAGTACTGTAAAAACTCTTCCATCTTAGTAGTGGGCTATTTACACTCTCCCATGTTTTTTTTTTTTTTAATTTATGAAATGTTGCATATTTAACACATTTTGAGAGTGGCTTTAACACAACCATGTATAGAGTCTACCCTAACCTTTAAAGGGTATCTATCTAAATAAAATAATTCTTAACAATTTGTGCCATGCACTTCTTAAATATTAGTGCTAATAACTTATATGTGTTGCTCTCCTTTATCAATTATTTATGGTAGTGCAATCTACATTACTGATTACTGGTATTTTATACTGAGGATCACTCAGGTAGTGATTTAAAAATGGGAGTCAATTATTTATAGAATACATAATAATGATTCAACCTTACCTTGACGAGAGGTTCCTCCGTGAACACAGTCAGTCCAATATTTTACTTTTCTAGTAAGTTTCACAGGGAACACAATATTTAAATTATTAAATCAAATTTTGGCATTCAACCTAGAAAACTATATACATTAACCATGAATTTTCCAAAAATATCTACTAGTATTTCAAATTCTGTTATACTTATCTCCATATGTTTCAACTGCCAGGAAAGTAAACTAGAAATAAGACTTCTCAAATTATATACATTAACCATGAATTTTCAAGACATATATACTAGTATTTCAAATTCTGTTATAATTATCTACATATGTTTCAACCACCAAGAAATTAGACAAGGAAGAAGAGTTTTCATTATTTGTCAATCGCTATATGAAGCGATATATAAAGTAGTAAACAACTTGGTACCCATAGATTACTTTACTGAAGTAAAGTCTAAATAAAAAACTTCTGCAAAACATTAATGGTTAATCCATCTATGAAGCGACCCAGTTCACAAAATATTATACTAAATAACCAGTTATAGAATTATTTATATAAAATATACTTGATAAAGACAATATTGAGTCACAAGATAATCATCTATCCAGATTCAGTTTGGTATCCATTGGAAATCAGCAAGAATTCTAATGAGGCAAATTATAATAATCCATATGCACCTATAATATATGATATAAAAAAAAAAACATATAAATTAAACATATAAAGACATTTTTATATCCTATTAGGTATAGGCTACAACAAAGTTACTCATCTAGGAAATCATTAAAAATAAAAATATGAAGACATTGTTTTTATGTATTATTAGGTATAGACTACAATCAAGTTACACATGTATGTATGAATACATTTTTCTGTAGTATTAGGTATATACTACAACCAAGTTACTCATCTATGTTGGGGAAGTGCAAATTTATTGTTTGGATGTTCCATTTTGGTTTCTAATAAAAATTGGTTTTGAAGGAGTTTTGTTTGAATCTAAGAAAGATATAACCTTTTAAGTATAATCTAAGAAGGATAAAAAATTTTAAGATATATTTTAGGTGTCGAATATTACTATGAAAGTACACAAATGTGTTATTATAATGTCTTAAATTTATGTTTGAAGAATTTCACACCTTTTTTTTCAAATTTCAATTTTAATTATTACTTATTATTTCAGTATATGCATATCCTCAATCATTTAAGCTATAAAGGATTTGATAAACTAGAAAAAATATATTATAGATTTTAGATTTCTGTGGTGTGAGTTTAAAGTTCCTGAGTTTGGAATCTCCACAGTGAACATTTTTGCGTATATGTTTCGGGTCTAGAACAAGACCCATCATCAAGAAAAATCTTGTTGAAAAGAGAGGTGGATGGATATCATAAATATACAAAGAGTGCATGATGAAGGCCGACCAACCATAAAATAATCCATATTACAAAATTAAATAAAATTAAATTAATTAAATAAAGTTTTTTAATTTCATGAATAGTTATCAATTTACTAAGTTAAGCCTTGAGTCCTATTACTTTATTAGAGAATAGTCATACCTAAATTAAGGATAATGTATCCCTAAGAGGTAATTAAGTTATATGTATTATTAAAGAATTTCTAATATTATATTACTGTTTCAAATATTAAGGTAATAAAATATTTTATATTTAAGAGATCTTTAAAGGTGGGGAAGTTGATTTTCAATTTGCTTATATAACAAGGTAAAAGACTACTTTTATGGATACTAAAATTAATTAATTAGAGTGAATGTAAGATACCACTAGCTATAATGTTGCTTATTTAAAGTAAGGTTAATGTTTTAAAGGAAATTTTATTAAAAATTATTAATGTCAATTTTAATTTAATTAAATTAGGAATAGTTAAATATAACTATTACTAATGATATTTAACTATTAAAATTGATATTAATGAATTAAAAATTATTACTACTTATTAAGAAGGCCGAAAAAGTAAGGGGGGTTGATGTAAGGTGAATATTTTAGAATGGAATTAAGGGGTCATATAAAATATAAATAGGAGAGGGTTAATCCTAACTATTAAATTTTAGTAATTAAAATTATTATTAAGAAAACCAAATCCTATTTTTTATTAAGATATAAGCAAAGGTTTTAAGGGATTAATGAAAGGGGAAGAAAAGGTATTATAAGAAGCGGGAAGGGAAATATGAAAGAGAAGATGGGGTGAGTAAGCAAGGTTCTTTTTATAAGGTAAGGGAAGAGTCCAAACAGGGTCATTCTATGTTTTTAAGGGAAGGGAAGGGTAGGGAGACGTTGGGAAGGGAAAAGAAGAGGAAGACAAGGGTGCCAACAAGGAAAAAGACAAGATTTAAGAGTGGGAAAATAAGGGGACCCAATTTCTGCTGACTTCTAAACCTCCATCCCTATTGAGGTTTTCTGGATGCTTGATGATTTCAATGGCCTCACGTATTTTCCATTTGTAATAGTGATTTTCATTGGCTATAACTTTGGCATCTTCTAGGCAGATGTGGTGGAGGGTTTTATTCGAGTGATCTGCCAGAGCTAAGGTTTTGGTTCTCCCAATTCTGATGTTAGCTCCATGTTATTTGAGCCTAATATTGAAAGATCTTCCTATTTCTCCAATATAACATTTCCCACATGAGCAATTTATACGATAAACACCTTTATGCTAGAGTGGATTAGGTTTGTCTTTGACTTATTTCATCTTATGTTTGATTGTCATTAGTGGCTTAAATGAGGTCTCGATGTTATTTTTAATGAGGACCTTGGCTAGCTTTTTGGTGACGCCTTGGATGTAAGGGAGGTATGCTTTAGATTTTAGGGTTTCATCATGAGGATTTCTTCTATTTATAAATCTGGCTCTTTGTATGGCTTTGATGATGTCCTTGTTTCTGTATCCCATATTAGTTAATGCCTTGTTTCTTGAGTTAATTCCTTTATTATGTATCCCATATTAGTTAAGCCTTAAGTAACAGGACTTCAGGCTAACTTAGTAAATTGATAACTATTCATGAAATTAAAAAACTTTATTTAATTAATTTTATTCTATTTAATTTTGTAATATGGATTATTTTATGGTTGGTCGGCCTTCATCATGCACTCTTTGTATATTTATGATATCCATCCTCCTCTCTTTCCAACAAGATTTGTCCTAATGATGGGTCTTGTTCTAGACCTGAAACGTAGACGTAAAAATTCTCACTGTGGAGATTTCACACTCAAAAACTTTAAAAAATATATTTTTATGAAAAACTTGGTGTTTCTATTTGTAAAAAAAACTTATATGAATCATTTAAGCTATAAAAATAATACACGTATCCTCCATCCTTTAACCTATAAAGGATTTGATAAACTAGAAAAATACAAATATATTGTCCTGAAAAAATTTGTGTTCCTATTAGTAAAAAATATGGAATTTTCCACCCACTTTGAGATTTGTAAGATTTGTAAAATTGGTTTTTTTCTATTTGGTTTTAGGTTTAATAGGATTAGGATATTTTTCCATACCTTGTGTCAATGGTTGAGGATGATTAACAATAATGAAAACAATGAATATACAAATATTACAAATAGAAAATATAGATATATAAATATGTTAAACTAAGTTTAAACAAAAAAGATTGAATTCAGTGAATCCATAAATATTATAAATAGACTACAAATAGAAAATACGTAAATAGAAAATATGTTAAACTAAGTTTAAACAAAAGGAACTTTTATAGAAGATCTTGGAAACAAAATCACCTAGCAGAAATACTTATTTACTTGCTCTATACCCCGTGAGGTCTTTGGAGGGAATTCTAAAAGCCCTTAGGTGCAACAGATTGGATCTTGGATCGTGGAATGGGAATGTCATTATGGTAAATGGGGTTATAATTATCGTGGGATGGGAATGACATTATCAGAAATGGGGTTGTGGGATGGGAATGACATTATGGGATTCTTGTGGGATGGAAATGACATTATGGGAAATGGGGTTATGTTTCACTTATGTGGCATTAACAATGTACACATCTACCTCTATTCTTCCAATAAAATAGGATCTTCTTAAATCTACCAAGTAAAATATGATCTTTTTATATCTACCAAGATCATACATGGATTAAGTATACTTAGAATTGAAATGGGGTTATGTTTTGAAAGAAATATTGACACAAACTCAATCACATTCTATGAATTTCTCATTTCTTTCTTTAAATAACTATCATTTCCATTACAATTTCTTTGATTAAGTATACTTAGAATGGAAATGGGGTTATGCTTTGCAAGAAATCTTGACACAAACTCAATCAAATTATATGAATTTCTCACTTCTTTCTTTAAATAACTATCATTTCCATTACAATGGCTTGACACAAACTCAATCACATTCTATGAATTGCTCATTTCTTTCCTTGAATAACTATCATTTCCATTACAGTTTCTCTTACAATCTAGATTTATACGTGCATTTTGTACTTCTAACAAAGCCATTTCCTACCACTAGTCCCAGTAAGAAGCTAATTCTTAAAAATCTATCACATGACAAGAGAGTTGTAATGGATATATAGAGTCATTCTGTGCTCCCTTTATGCATTTAGTTTGGTTTTAAAATTTGAAATTTCATATTTCCATTACTTTTAGTCATTTCCATTACAGTTTCATTATCAACGGCATTTGGCACTTCTAACAGAGCCATGTGATGCCACTGGTACAAGATAGAAGCTAATTCTTAAAAATCTATCATATGACAAGAGAGTTCTAATGGATAGATATATTCATTCTTGTGCTCCCTTTATTCACTTAGTTGGGTTCTAAAATTTTGAAATTTCATTTAAGTATTCTTTAATTATGTGCTAATTTTTAAAAATCTATGATATGAAAAGAGAGTTATAATGGATAGATATAGTCATTCTTGTGTTGCACTCAGTTGGTTTTAAAATTTTGAAATTTCATTTAATTATTTTTTAACTATGCACTTTTGGATTCTAAAATTTGATTTAATTATTCTTGAAATATATAGTAGTTTTATAATTATTTTAATATCAACTTCATATATATATATATATATATATATATATATATATATATATATATATATATATATATATATATATTTCTCTTAAGATTGATATGAAAATAATTATAAATTTTATTATATTTATTAATATATAATTTGTCATTTTAAATGAAGTATATATATATATATATATATATATATATATATAAATTTTATTTCAAATAATGAATAATGATTTAATATTATTAAATTATAATAATTAAAGTAATAAAAAATAATTATTTAATGGGTGTGGAATAGATATTCATGAGTGTACTGTTAAGGAACTTTGTGATGTTAAGGCCACCGATTTCAAAATTTATGAGAAAAAAATCTGGTTACTTGTGGTCTAAATATCCCTCAGTGATTTTGATCACTTAAATAGAGTCATCAGGTCTCAAGTTGAAAACATCTTAGAACTAACACAACTTAGTAAAAAAATAAAATAAAATACATTATTTAATAGAAATTTATAAATAAATTATCCAATGAAAAATATAAAAAAAACAAAAAAAATATTATTTAATAGAAATTTATATATAAATTTTTAAATTTAATATATATATATATAGATATATATATATTATTTAATAAAAAATCATATATAAATTTACAAATTAAAAATAAAAATATTTTTTTTTAATATAAAAATTGAAAATGAACTATACATAACATATCATTTAACTTATCAAATATCTATCACCAATTTAATTTTATTACATCAAAATCAGAAATAATTATTAAAATAGATAAATTTAACTTATCAAATATTTACTAACAAATTTAATTTTATTAAATAAAAATCACAAATAATTATTAAAATAGATAGCATTTAACTTATCAAATATTTATTAACCGATTTAATTTTATTAAATCAAAATAAAAAATAATTATTAACATTATCATTTTAATATACTAATTATTCAATTTATAATAAAGTATTTTTAAAATATGATTTTATATGTGATTAGAAGACTCAAAATTTTCAATACTCAAATCTCATTTAAAATATAAAATTGAAGGAAAACACTCCACTTCTAATGATTTGATTTATTTCCACCTATATTTGAACTTAAAATGAATTTATACTATTTTCTCAAATTCAGAGTCGAGGGAATAGGGGCAGGAGGCTAACCCTAGTTTCTCTGAACCTGCTTCATGTCTCTCCTCCTCTACTGCTGAGATTTTCTCCATTGCAGGTGCTGTCACTAGTGTTGTTGCTGATGCTTTGACACCATATCTGAATTTGGTGGAGTTTTTGATGTGTTTTAGCTATCTCAAAGATAAAATATGAACATAATTGAAAAGAAGGAGATGTAGCTCACAAGTGAGGCCTGCACTTGGAGACTACACTCGGAACTGAGAGATCACTCTCGTACACTCTCTATTCATGAATGAAAGATTACATCATTAAATACATCACTAGAAATTAGGAAGTTGCAACCAAACCCCTAAACTCTAGGAACAACTCCTAAACTAAGGAGATACGTTACAACTTGTATAACCTTTTTCTCCATTAATACAAAATAATATAATTATTTTCAACTCCCCCCCTTAATGGAGAAAGGATTGTCCTGAACTCCTAGCATCCTTCTAAACAATTCAAACTTCACACGTGCAAGAGGCTTTGTAAAAGTATCAGCCACATTGTCACAAGTTTTGCAATATTCAACAATAATATCTTTTGACTGTAGTTTTTCTCTGAAAAAATGGAACTGAGTGTCTGTATGTTTGGTATTTTTATGGAGCACTGGATTGTATGCTAATTTAATAGTGCTCTGGTTGTCGCTTTTGATGGAAGTAGAGTTCTTCTGTTGTTCTCCTGCATCGTCGAGAAGCCTTCTCAACCAGATCGCTTCACATGTCGCTGCACACAATGCTTGATACTCAGCTTCACACAAAGACAGTGCTACAGTAATCTACTTCTTGCTGCTCCATGCTATGGCCCTGGATCCTATGCTAAATGCATAACCTGTGATGGACCTTCGATCATCCACGTTACCTGCCCAGTCTGAATCTGAAAAACCTACTAGAGTAACATCAGATGAGTTAGTGTATAAAATGCCATAATTAACAGTACCACAAAGATACCTCAACACGCTTTTTGCTGCTACCCAGTGACTTTCAAGCGGTTTTGACATGAATTGGCTCAACACACTAGCAGAGTATGCCAAGTCAGGTCTGGTTGTTGTAAGATATATCAAGATGCCAGCTAGCTGTCTGTACATTGTGGCATCAACCTCCTTAATACCATCATCACTGCAAAACTTCAAATTCTACTGCAAAGGTGTCACTGCTGATCTACATTGATCCATACCAAAATTTTCCAATAGATTTCTGGCATACTTCCCTTGGGTAAGAAAATTTTGCCCAGTATCTCTCCATACTTCTAATCCCATAGAGTAATGGAGACTTCCGAGATCTTTCATTTCAAAAACTTGTGCCATAAGCCTTTTGACTCCTCTGATTAAATCATCTGCATCTCCGGTTATAATCATGTCATCTACATACAAAGAAATCAAAATAATTTGCCCCTGCTTATTGTACTTGGTATACAAATTTGGGTCATTTAAACTTCTATGAAAACCATACTCTAAAAAGAGATAATCAACCTTTTTGTATCAAGACCTGGGTGCTTGCTTTAAGCATTATAAAGCCTTTTTCAATCTGCAAACAAGATGTTCCTGCCCCTGCTTTACAAACCCTTCTGGTTGTATTAAGTAAATTTCCTCTTTTAACTCACCATTTAAAAATGCAGATTTGGCATCAAGCTGGTGTAGCTCCCAATTATATTTAGTAGCTAAATAAATAAGCATTATGATTGTATTTAACTTTGCTACAGGTGCAAAGGTATCATCAAAATCTATACCTTCCTGCTGTGAGTACCCCTTTGCAACCAGCCTAGCTTTCAGTTTTTTGATACTTCCCTCTGCATTCATTTTTGGTTTAAACAGCCATTTACTCATATGGGTGTTTTATTCGTAGGCAGTTCAACTAAGTCCCAAGTGCCATTTCTAAGAATAGATTCTATCTCTTCATTCATTGCAACCCTCCACTCTTTAAATTGACTAGCTTCTTTGTAATTATTGGGCTCTACAATGTTCAAAACATTTGACATCAAAGCATAGTCTTTCAATTTTAATGGTTTTTGAGTCTTCCTACTTGATATCCTTAGTAGGGGACTTACCTCAAATTTGTTTTCTTCAACTCTAATTGGGCTTGAATTATCACCTTCTTGTTGTTCTTCTTTCTGCTCTTGTTTCTATTTCTGCTCCAGCTCTCTTTCATCCTCGCTGCCTTCATCCATCAACAATGGAATGTGCCAATCATCACCAATGTCATCTTTCCCTTCCTGAACCTGTTCATGAAACACTACATCCTTGCTTGCAAATATCTTACGAGACTCAAGATTGAACAACTTATAAGCTTTAAATTCTATGCCATAACCAACAAAGATGCATTTAACAGCTTTAGGGTCTGATTTCTTCCTATCAGATTTGGGTATATGGGCAAATGATTTTGACCCAAATAATCTTAGATGGTTTACTGCTGGTTTGAATCCATATAGAGCTTCAAAAGGAGTTTTGAAGCCAAGATACCTAGTAGGACTTCTGTTCTTTAAATATACAACAGTATTAATAGCCTCTGCCCAAAAACTATTAGATAGACCCTTACCTTGTAACATGCTCCTTGCGCACTCCACTAAGGTTCTGTTCTTACGCTCTACAACTCCATTCTGTTGTGGTGTGTGTGGCACTGTAAACTGCTGTACAATCCCGTGAGATTTGCAGAATTTCATGAATTCCCCTAACTTGTATTCTCCCCTTGATTAGATCGGAGAATTTTTATACTCTTACCAAACTGTTTTTCCACCAAGTTTTTAAATTCTATAAAGCACTGGAAAGTTTGACTCTTCTTACTCAGAAAATAAACCCATGAATATCTAGTGCAGTCATCAGTAAATAACATAAAATAATATGCTCCACCTAGCGACCTTGTTTGCATAGGTTCGCATATATAAGTGTGCACTAGTTCTAAAATATCTGTTTCCTTCCTCCTATCATGCACAGGAAATTGTTCTCTGTGCATTTTACCTAAGGCACAATCATCACAATTTAACTGAATATTATGAAAGATAGGGAGCCCCTCAACCATATCTTTTCTCTGCAATAACATGAGGTCCTGCAAATTCAAATGACCAAATCTCTGATGCCAAAGTTGTTTGGCTGTCGATCCACCTGCAACCATGGCTCGCTTTGATATACTCTTTACATCCAGTCTGTATAGGCTTCCTACGCGCACGCCTGTTGCAACAATTTCTTTCCTGCAATCCTTTATGACATAATGAGTCTTGAAGAAATCAACTTGCATATCTTGATCAGTTATCATGGATACAGATATCAGATTTTTCTTAATTCCAGGTACATATAAAACATTTTTAAGATGACTGATTTTTCAATTTGGTAATTTGACTAGAATAACCCCATAACCTCTAATCTCGTATCCACTATCATCTCCTAAATAGATTTTTGATCCATATGTACTTTCTTCAAGACTTTCAAAAAATTCCTTTTTACCTGTCATGTGAGAGAATGCTCCATAATCAACATACCAGATGTCATCCTCATTAGATGCTGAAAGGGCACAGTCGACCGTGAACAGTCGAAATTCATGACTGAAATCTTCATCTACATTTTCTTCAACATCTTCTTCAACGAATTATCCTCTGTTCTTTGTGATTTCCAGCTTCCTCTTTGCATCATCAGCCTGTGTCTTAAAGCCTACATTCTATACATGACCCTTCTTTCCACAATAATAGCATTTCTTTACAGGATTATTTACAAGCATACCTTTATACGGACTCTTCTGCGATGCACCTCCTTTCTGCTGCAGTTGCGACTGTGATTGCTACTGTGGCTGCTTTCCTCTGAAAGGTCATCGTTTTTCCATCAGCGGAAGATCATCACTCTGGGGGTTCAAGTTCTATTGCCGCTCCTCCTCTTGCAGCAAGATCCCTATCAGATCTTCAAATGAAGGCACTTTCTCCCTTGGCGCCAATCCAGTGATGAACATTTGAAATTCATCTCGCATCCCGTTCATTGTGATTGTTACGAGATCAGAGTCAGACACCTTCTCCCCGATGTCCCCCAATCCATCTTTCACATCTCTGATTTGCGCGATAAATGCAGCAGTGGTCTCACTTTCGTCCATATTCATTGAGAACAGTTTGTTTTTGAGTGCCATAATTCGACTTGTATTTTAGGTCTGATACAGCCTTTTGATAGTCGTCCAGATCTCCGCGGACGTTTTACAGTCTCTAATGTGAGGTATAATGTTGTCCTTTACGAACATCTTTAGCAAAAAAATTTCCTTGTTATCTCTTTTATCCCATTCTTGCTCCTGTGTCCCTGTGTTCAAATTCAGCCTCTGCTCATCACCTGTAACTATGGACTAAGCATTCGCAACCTCAAGCAAGGTATGAATCTTAAACTTCCAGTTTTTGAAGTTAGATCCATCGAGTTTTCCAGACTCGTGGAGATAAGATTCCATTGTATTACTCATCTTGATCTAGAAGCAAATGAATGTACCCAACAAAAAAAAATAAAAAAAATCAATACCTGTCAAATCCTGACACTCGATCTACCACTTTTCTGCCACTGATCTGCTAGTCTCCTTATCCACCCACTGTATCTTCGATTTAGATCCAGCAAAATCTGCAATTCAATCTCACTCGAATGAGCAAATTCGTTGTTTTTCAATACAACCACAAAACCGAACTGATCAAAACTGATCCGATCTGCCTCTCCCGGATAGATCCACAACTTCTCTGATCTGCTTCTCTGCAAATCGTCAAACGAAGATGAGGCTTCCCATGGATCCCCTTGAAGGTTAGTTGGCGCCCTCCCGAGCGAAAAATCCGCGCCTAGATGAAAACAGTGTAAGGCAAAACACTTGGCGCGATTTTTCCGTGCGATTCCGCGCCAATCTGGTATTTTGGCGTGGTGGCGCGATTAATGGCTGAATAGACGCGCCAATTGCGCTTCCTAGAATGACTGTCAGTGCGAAAAGCGCGCCAACCCCCTTCTACTCAGAAAATTAAAAAATCATCTGAGTCTGAGCCAGGTGTTCTACAATCCACCTGCTCAATTGAGCACAAAGCTCTCGTGTACACGCGGCCACAAAGGCACCTCAAGCCAAAAAGGCGATTCTGCCACAAAGGCAAGTTGGCCACAAAGGCACTTCAGCCACAAAGGCGATAAAAGATTAGGCTCACCCAATCTGAGCTCTGATACTAAGATAAAATATGAACACAATTGAAAAGAAGGAGATGTAGCTCACAGGCGAGGCCTGCACCTGGAGACTACACTCGGAACTGAGAGATCACTCTTTTACACTCTCTATTCATGAATGAAATATCACATCATTAAATACATCACTAGAAACTAGGAAGTTGCAACCAAACCCCTAAACTCTAGGAACAACTCCTAAACTAAGGAGATACGTTACAACTTGTATAACCTTTTTCTCCATTAATACAAAATAATATAATTCTTCTCAACTCTCAACTCATGCCTACCTATTGGATAAGATGACTATTTTGGAATGGGTTTTATGTGGTGGTTCTATAGGCTGGACAGTTGATGCAACACACTCAGATTTTTCCCATCGTCACTCTCGCTGCTCTGGACGTCTTCACAACTTCTTCAATGTCTTCCCTAAAGGTTCTGGTTGGGCATTGTGGCCCAATTCTTCTTCTTCTTTTATCCTGCAGCCATGGAGTTCATGTCTTGATGGGTTCACTGGTTCTTGGGCTTGTTATCATTTTGGCGCAGAAACATGGTTTGATTCCGGTTATGTGATGCGTTGAGGTGCCGTCGATTCTTTTCCCGTTTCATGCCAATCACACCATCTTTCATTTACATGGTCTCCACACTGACTTTCGATGGGTTCATGGTCATTTCATGGGCTTCATGTGGATCATTCATGGCCTCTCGATTTGGGTATCGGGCTTATTTTATAGGATTTGAGTGGGTCTGCGGGTCTGCTTAAATCATCTTGTTTTTTATTTAGATTTTTGAGGCTAGTGTGCTAGTTTCTATAGATTGACAGGCCTGCCTGGCTTGGAATTTCTTTCATTTACTGGACAAAGGATTTGTTAGCCTGGATGTTTTTGGTTGATACTTCAGCTCCAGGGTTTGCTTATTTCAATCATGTAAAAGCTTTGTCCATGATCATATATTATGCATGCACAATATCATATTTTCGGTAATAAAAACTACAACAGGTTTTTTCTGCAAGAAAAAAAATATACAAACAAATTGATTTATATATATAATATATATAATTTAATAATTTTATATCTATAGTATATTTAATTTAATAATTTTATATCGGTTTATAATACATTTTTTTATTATATAAAAAATAATAAATTTATTATTATAAATTAATAAAAAATTTTGAAATTATTTAATAAATGATAAAAAAGGTGCTCAAATGGAAAGTGCTTTTGGAATTTCAAATTTAATAAATTAATAATATTATATTTATGTATGAAATATTACATCAAATGGAAGGTCTTTTGGAATTGCAATTTTTTTCTCGAAGGTTTCAGAAAACTTGCAAAAGATAGAAGAAGTATTTTTCTTTTAAGAAGTTGAAATCTCTTTTGGAATTGAAAATTTCTGTCGTAAGTGGGAATTGAAAGTTCCAGAGAAATTGCGAAGGATGAAGAAGTATTTTTCTTCTAAAAATTTCAAATCATGTTCAAAATTTTATGGTTTAGTGTGTAGCTTTCTATTAGAACAAGGAAGTGAGAATTAGGATTTTAGGTCTCTTATAACCTTTAGTTATACCATGAAGTGAGAATTGAGATTTTAGGTCTTTGATAACCTTTAGTTATACCATGTCAACATTGGGAAGCTATTTTTGCGGATTTTATTACATATCTACCTAGGCTTGAAGGAAAATATGTCATCATGGTAGTGGTGGTTAAACTGAAAAAGTATGTCATTAATCTATTTTTCTCGCTAAGATTATTGTAAGTGGAAGAAATCTAATTTTCATTGGAATTTTTGGAGTAAAATGTTTTCTTATTTAAGTAGTCAATTCCATTATATATCGTCTTATCATCCTCAATTTACTGGAAAATCATATTGTGGATAGATTTTTAGAATTACATCTTCATTTGTTTCCAAAACAATCCTAATGTGTCAAGTGGTTACTCTTGGATGAATATTGTAAGCTGAAGAGATCTAATTTTCATTGGAATTTTTTGGAGTAAAATGTTTTCTTACTTAGGTATTCAATTGGATTATTTATCATCTTATTATCCTCAATTTAGTGGAAAATCATTTACTAGAAAATCATATTGTGGATAAATTTTTATAAGTACATCTTCATTTCTTTCCAAAACAATTCTAATGTGTCAAGTGGTTACTCTTGGATGAATATTGTAAGCTGAAGAGATCTAATTTTCATTGGAATTTTTTGGAGTAAAATGTTTTCTTATTTAGGTATTCAATTGGATTATCTATCATCTTGTTATCCTAAATTTAGTGGAAAATCATATTGTGGATAAATTTATAGAAGTACATCTTCATAAATTTGCAAAACAATATAATGGGTCAAGTGATTACTCTTGGATGAAACAATCATAATGGGTAAGTGGTTACTCTTGAATGAAACAATTATAATGGGTCAAAGTGGTTACTCTTAGATGAATGGTGGTAGAAAATTATTGATCTCTATTCTTATTAAGGACTAGGGTCGACCTCCTATGTACTCCTATTTGGTAGTTTCTCATTAACTAAATATTGATATTTTAAGCATTAAAAAAATTCACCTATGAGTTAGACATGTGATTTTAAAGAAAAGAATAAATAATAAAAATAATTAAACATTATATCATGAATTATTCATTCCATGTGGAAAACACATTTGAATTAAAATCATAACCACTAAATAAAGGAAATGGCTCAAGTATTTCATAGAGATCTTAAATGATTTCATTCATTCAATATCATAGAGATACATAGGGCAACATTCATGAGATCTTAGGCTTACCACAAGCCTATGCAATTTACAAATGTTAGGTTCCCCTAGAAATAGCTATTTGTAAGAGTACAGAGTTGAAATTTAAGCGCAAATCAAGAGAATTTCAAAAAAGCTTACAAAAATTTCGAATAATTAAATAAAGCTTGAAAATTTATAATAATTGAATAAAACTTGAATGCACTCATACCTAAGGTACTATGATGGGGGCTCCCATAGATCAATAAATAGTATAATAACATAGAAGAAAAAATAAAAAGTAGTTGGAGGATCGTTTTTATTAATATACAACGGATTTAGATGATCTAAGATTGGTATGGAAAAGAATGATAAATTACATCAAATAAAATACTCATAAAATTAAAAAAGGATGACAAGTGAAAAGAATTTACTCTCTTGCAAGATCAAACATTGGAGTATTTATTGGATTCATATGTTTTTTAATGTAACATTTGGGTGGTTAATCATGACTAAAAATTTCATTCAATGACATTTTAATACATTATTAAATATAGTCCTTTATAAGTGGAACGATAATATATTTCCTTAAATATAATGAAAATATTTATTCTTTAATTTCTTTTGAATCTAAGGGGAAATAATCAGTAATTAACAATTAGAATCACTTAGTATTACTTACCATTGACAAGTGTAACTAACCATTTCTTAGTCTTTTGTTCTAGGAAATCCTTGAGGCCCTCAAACACATTACCCCACAATATGTTGAAGGTTAGGAAATATTTGAGGCCGTCAAAATCATTACCCCATAATATGTTGATGGTTTTCAAATATTTTTGTAGCATATCCATTGGAATTAACATGGGGTCTCTAACTATTTGTGAGCTTTGAGATTTTGAACAACTTTCATAAAATTTTCCTTTCTAGTCAAACTAGTTGTTTTTCCAACATCTAGTTGGCTTTCTCTACATCTATATAAGCTTAATCACTAGATCTGATCTCTCATATCGTCCTGAAAATGAACCACACTTGTCCATTCGAAATGTGCCAACAATTTTTTGTCTAATATAATGACAAATATATATATTTTTTTAAACAATTCCTTCCTTAAGCACTCATGAATTTTTGTACGCTAAAAAATAAATTTTTTTACATTTGGATTATGGAAGACCTTAAATTGTATTTTTTTTAAAGTAAAGAACAAAACTACATCACTAGGCCTGCATTTTCAACCTAAACCATATCTTATAGTATGAAAATTTCAGATAGAAAAGGGAAAAAACCCTTAATTAAAAACTAATGCACATAGCTTCGTTTTAAATGCCTAAATTTTGGCCAAATATTTTCCAAAAAAACTCTCAGGGGATTATAAAAGAATATCATTGGAAAACCTTGTCTAGTTAAAGGGCCTTTATTCACACCTTAACTATGACAAATTCTATGCAGTCAGCGAGCAAGTTGAAGCCAAATATGGCATCAGAAACTTGCAAAGCGTATCAGTATATACGTACCTCAAGAGATGAGTTCTGAATAAGATATTTTTTTGCATGTAATTAACCCCAAATAATGTATCAGAAAAAAAATGTAATGCGATTGTAGACTAAACTGTATATACAAAAATAAAGCCCCTTAGCCAGGCCTTGAAATTACATAAAATATTTGGCAAGAAAATTTTGAAAATTTTTGACGTAACTAAAGTATCACCTAAAATAATATAGATATAAATCTTCACTCCTTTTCCCAGTTAAAGTGGAAGAAACATCAATTCTTTAAGTATACATGTAAATAAAACCCTTCTAGGAGGAAATCAACTTAGGGTTTTAAATTCAGACTAAAAACTGAAATTACCTAAGGATAAATACCTTAAGAAAATATATATATATTACATAATATATGATGATTTACCAAAATATATATATTATGTATATAAAGTAGAGATAAATGAATAAATAAAATGAGATGGTCCTTATGTGCCAATTTTGTCTCCACGGGAAAAGAAAATCTCCGTCCTCGACAAAACGACATCATAATGAATAATCAACTATGGTGATAAGTTCTTCAAATGCAGAGTGAAAAATTCATTATTTACCAGAGAATCGATGGGTTTCCAGAGCTCAGCTCTCAACCTGTGCAAAACCAAATGGGACCATTGTGGGAGGGAGGTCGACGGTAGGTAGTTACCCTAATGATGTGGGTATAATCCCCACTGTCAATTAAAACAAGCGAATTTTCACTGTCAAAATAAGACACCTATCTACGGTTAGGTTAGGCCCCACATAGCCCCCTTCCAGATACACTCTACTCACAAAAAATATGCAAGTAATATCCATGTGTATTCAAGTTCCACGAGGTCCTGAGGGTCTCGAACATTCAATGAAAACACCAATTATATATAATATATATTAATCACTTATGTGTATAATATATATTAGCGCAGAATTAGTAATTGAATGTCAAATGTTATATATTTTTTGTATTGTATTGTATTTTATTGACTTCTATTGTATATGGTAAGTGGTGACAAGGGATTATTATACTATAATAAAAAAATATATAAATCACAATGACCCTCATCCTTAGAATTAGGAGTGGACTATGGTAAGTGATGACAAGGGATTGTTATAATCTAATAAAAAAATATATAAATCACAATGACCCCCATCCTTAAAATTAGGAGGGTATTACGCTAGAACAATGACATAGTGAAGTTTTAGTTTTAAAATTGAAAAAGGGACCATGCACATGAGATGGTTCCTAGTTGAGCCATGTGAGATATCAAGATAGAAAATAAAAAAGAGATAGAATGTAGAGATCATTTCAGTTTTACTGGTTGAAGGTAAATTCAAATTGGAGAATGTAAAGTAATAAGGTATTTTACCTCTGTAAGTAAAATTGTGAGGTCATCTAATTGATATGGCAATAATGATATGTTATAATTTAATTTAAAAAATTCACTATTTACAATAGAGTAATTCATCATTTTTTTAATATGGAGGGATGTTACATCATTGGATTCTTATACCAATTAAAACAATTTGAAATTTCTTAATAACAATTATGAGAAATTTTTTCAACAATTGTGTGACCTTCAATATTCTATCTATAAATCTGGAGGTGGTATTTATAAGAAAGTATTTATCCTCAAATGCCAGAGATGACAGTTCTTTTTGAAATAGTATCTGTGTTTTTCATAAATTATTTGTTCATAACTTATAGGAAAAAAAAATATTTGCACCTCAGTTGTTCCAAACAAGCCTATAATAACCCCTAAAACTCTAAAAGTTTAATTGAATCATTCAAATATCAATGTAAAGCTAAGTTTTTTTTTTTTTACTGTAGATAAGGATTCTATTGATAGATATGCATGCCTCTATCAAGGCGTTGCTCTGGAACATAATATTTAGAGGTACTTGTGCCATAATAGGCTTTCATACTCAATTTTATAAGCCTCCTCAACTACCAATAGTAGTTTCATTAAAGAAATAAGAAAATGGGCCTCCTAAGAAAAATATAAAATGAAAATAAAATTTATAAGAACCAATATTATTGAAGATGATGATGTTAACCATGAGGGATGATTCACCATTTTTGGAGTAAAACAATGAAAAGATAAAAAAATATTAAAATAATAAAACTACTTTTTAAACTCTCATTTTAAACTTATATCCCTAAGGTTTTACTGAAATTTCATGTGGGAGTACTCGTTGGATGAAAAATTTAATTCCTCGTTCAAGGAGTACCCATATTTCATACTTTTTTTGGACCATTCTTCACAAAAAATGAGAAATACATGAAAAAACATTATTGCAATCACATTTTTCATGTATTTATCATTTTTCATGTATCAAGTTCATCAAAAGTATGCAACATTGGTAATCCTTGGATGAGGAATCAAAGCCTACATCGATTGAGTGTTCCCTCTCAAAATTTTGGTAAACCCATAGGGAGATAAGTTGAAAATATGAGTTGTATAGTATTTTTTTTCCTCTAAAATTTGATGATGTAATATAATATTCTTTTATTATTTCGACTATTATTTCATAATTTCCTTACGAGAGCCATTTATACCTCAAAATATCATTCGTGATGAGGCTCACATTGTCTTTTATAAGTGTGCGCAATTGACTAATTTGTGTAAGATCATATCCCTTTCTCCAATATCCAATGGAAAGTTCTCATGGAAGTTTTTGCTTATCCTAATAATTAGGCGTTGGAGAGAAGGATATGGTCAGCGAAGTCAATAGATGACCAATTTATCTGCTCTCTACTCTATGATACAATGTTAATTTATCAGATAGAAAAACACAGCATATGTTTTGATGTGTTCAAACTTGAAGAGAAAAATAATATATTTCTATGTAAAGATTAATAGTAATAGAAAACCTAGCTAGTTAATTACCCAAACACTAAAAGTTGCCCAAATATATGAAATTACATTTTCATAAAAATATATAATCCTCCAAATAATAATTTTATAAATATTCCATGGGATTTAGGGTGAGGGACTAAGTACATATTCCAACTCAACCCAAAGTTTTTCCATTCTTATAACCACTACATAGAAGCAATAAAGCAAAAGTAGTCCACATGTATACCTAGGTCATTGACTTAGGGAAGGTAGTAGATCAAAGAAGAAAATAATGCCTTTATCTTATGTTATAGTGTATCCCTTAACATTATATTTTTTGATAATATAACAATGAATATGTTAAGCCAATGGATAATTTTCACTGTTTGAAATGTGAATGAAGGGAGGCTGAATTTGTTATCGAAAACTACAACGGGCAAATAAAAACATTTGTGCTAATATCGACGTTTCTAAATTTATATTTATTTTATATTTATTTATTTTAAAGTTATAATTTTAATCATAAGAAACTAAAATTAAATTTTTAATTATTTTAAATACTTATTTGAAATGTCCGACATTTTAAGTGGATATTTCACTTATTTTAAAATAAATAAGACAAAAAAGAAAATTTCCACATATATTTCAAGTAGACACATGCCGTTCACTAACAATTCTTTTTGTGACAAAATGGTAAATGAGTTTTTGAATCTAATAATTTTGGAAATATAAGCTGCATCATTTAAATCATGGTACATTGATACATGTCTTGATTTCCCTCAAAGGAGTTCAAATATGTTTCCCTAAAAGAAGAGTTGATTCACAATCCAACAATCCCATACTCAATTTTCCCACCATGGTCATGAATTATGGTACTTGAAATTTGCATGGAAAAATATTCAGATTTAGTGCGCCTTTCCCGATATAATTTATGAGAATTTAGTTATTACAGAGAAGATAATGCATTTGAAAAAACCTTAGGCTATGTTTGTATACGATTATGTAAGATAATAGAATTTAAAGAGGGAAAAACGAAAAATAAGAGTAAAAACTCGATGCTTAAATCAAAGGAGTCTTTGGAAGGCTAATCTATAAAGAAGTGTTGGGTACCTAGTTATAGAGTGATGCAAGGTGTTGAATACATGGACTACTTAAAATAATGAGAAATATGATCACTGAATACTAACACTCGTTCATATGTTCATAATTTAAGTTAATTTAGAAAATTATATCCAATACTTTACACTACAAAATTATACTTCAATGAATAGGAATTTTCCATTTTGTTTTTGTATTTCTTAGAATCTAAAAATTTAATAACAATTGTGTTGCATATTAACATGTTTTTTTTTGTGTATCTAAGATTTGTATTAATCAAAATTCAGAGTTATAAGGATTTCCAGAGTGACCATGCAAGATACAAAATCTTCTCAATATGCTCCAACAAACAACTATAATAATAGTGACCTTTTTCTCCTCCCAAAAGACAAAATACATCACATTCTAGATTAAATTAATGACAAAGGAAGAAATGGTTTATCTAAAAACCCGACTGCCCCATAGAAAGATAATTACCAAATTTACCCAATACTAGCACTGTTAACAATGTACAACTGACAAAGGAATTTTCCATAGTAAAAATATAGAACCATGTAAATGTCATGCAAAAAATTCATGTTCAATGCATAACAGGAAAGACTACACCTGAAGTGCTGCAATACATGTTACAAGGAGACCATAAGAAATAGCAAGTTCCCTACATAATGTGAAGGAGACCATCATGAAGTAAAGCAAATGAATAGGAACCCAAGATTTGACCAATGCCTTGCAAAACGAGCCATGAACCCCCACGAAAAACATCCTATGAAACCACCAACCCACTAAACTCATTGTTCATTTTCCTAGGATAAAATATTTGTTGGATCTGTCGTGCTTGAAGTAAGAGGATCCACTAAATCCCCCCAATCTGATTTAGATGCAGTGTGGGTTTCCACATGCGCCAAGCGGAAGTATATTCTGTTCAAGAAAAAATGTTGGTTTTTTAGCATCCTCTTTATGTCTTCGAGGGATGAAAATAAATTATACTTCACCATAGTGTCTACATTTTCCAATGAAGCACCACAAAGTTTAAGTATTTATTCTTATTGCATCTAGCATGGCCATAGTTAGGAACCTAGGCTAACATGTCCTACATGAGCTGAGCATCTAAAAGATATTTTCTTTCAACCCTAGCTTAAGTCTCAAGTTTTCAAATTTACTTACGAATGTCTAGAGAACAAAAATGAAAAAGGTGTTAGCCAAGTCATGAGCAAAGAGTCTAGTGGCTCGTTTCCATGGATTGGATGTTGAATGCCCCCACTCGCCTGCACATAATTCTCTATCTCAACGACATAACTAATACCTAAGGGGAACAATTACTATACTTACTATGAATAAATCTACCTGCAAAGAAACGAGAAATTTTCATGACCCACCACCTGCCAAACATAGAGTGAACACACATGATCATGACAAAAAATCTAGACACTTTCTCGAGAATCTACATACAACACAATGATTGAGATAGAGGATAAAAATTCCTCAACTACCCTATCACCATTAACCATTGGAAAAACGACTGACCACAAAATGACTAATAGACATTGATGCCCAAAGTTGTACGACAATGCACCATGCTCACCCAAATGAAGCTTATATATCTAGAGAATGGGTTTAACCCTGTTTTCCTTTGTACATAGTTCTAGGCTAAGGAATTGTGTCAAAGCATATAAAATTTTGTTTGATTTTGGTTTGGATGACTAATGCTTTGAACTGTTAAACATATGATAATCCTAATTATTTATGATATAATAAAAGGGTTGATTCCTCACCTTTAACAAAATTAAGCTTTAAGTTGTCTTTGAAAGTTAGAAACTAAAGATATATATGATTCCTTAAACATTTAAAAAAATTATTTAAATTTTCATATATAGATGATTCGTGTAAAATAATTTTACATCCAAAGAGTTCATATTTCAATATAAAAGAAGCAATAATTAATTATGTAGAGGAATCAACTAAAATAGATTGTTTTAGTTAATTAATATCTTTAAATGATTATAAATTTGCAGGGGATTTTAGAAATATGGATATTCAATATTATCTTACCTATATTTCCTATTAGATTTGAACATGTATATAAATAAATACAAACGAAACATAATAAGAAACTACAAAAAATCATAGGAAAACACAAGCTGATTCAAAATGAGTTCAAAATCCTGATATTAATCTCAGAAACAATTCATAGAATTAAAATCATGTTCAATGTCTTATCACAAGGGCTAAACCATTTCATAATTTGAATTGCAAAGTACTTATAAATTTTTCTTCAAATTATATGGATATAAAATCAAAATTATTACAAAATATCTCATCCAAACTGATTTGGATTTTTTACAAAAACAGAACTAGAAAATAGGAAATATGAATTCATTTGAAATATTCCACATAATTCAAGGAATACTACTAGTGACTCGAGATTTAAAGTTGTTGTTCTATTTCTTGTTCCTGGAATTTTTTTCTTTGCTCCTAAAAACCTGTATCCATTTGTTGAAAAATATATTGTCATCTCATTCGATGAGTTCATGTAACTTGTCCCATATTTTCTCACGAGGGATGGAAAATTTCACTAACTTTATGTATGATTCATCTACTTTAGTTTATTTCTCAAAAGTGGGCTTAGTTATTAACATATTCTTGATTTCATGTTGGACTAATAAATCATAACTTAAACCTTCCATGGAAGGTTTTCCAGTGATAGTTCCTTTTATTTTTGCAAATCTGACTTTGTCTCTACTTATATCATGTAACCTATGATGATATTATTATAGTGGCATTAATTTATCAATTACACCCTGCACACCTGGAATTCCTTTCTAATCTAAAATATTAAATTTCCCGTGAAATTTTTTAATTTGCACCTCTATATCTTGAAATTTATTCTCTAGCTATATAATTAAATTCCTTTTAGTGAGAAAATTTGTCACCTCTAAGACAACTTCATTTATATATTCAATTTCATTCTCTTCAAGTTCTTCTTTTGCCTTATAATTTAGAACTTTGATTATCCTTGTACCATCTCCTAGTTTTTGGTCCAGGTCTTTCTTTACTTCTGCCACTGTTTCCTTTGCTGCTACTCTCGTGTTGACAATAAATGGTCCAATATATAATTTTAATTTCAACTGTTATTTATTATTACTACAAATAGAGTCTGTATCATCCATATTCATAATTTTTCTAATGTATTCTAGTGCAAAAATTATGACTCGTAGAAAATTCGACGACCTATTTGGAGGAAGCTCACATCCATAGTTCCTGATCTCTATTTGGAGGAAGCTCACATCCATAAATCCTGATCTCTAATATTTTTTTGTTCACTCAGGTGAAGGATTATTTTAATTTTAGGTGAAATCATATGAATAAAATCACTAATTAGAAGGCACAAAGACATATGTAGAAACTGATTTACATAATCACTGAAATATTACCCTTCTATGTTATTCGTTACCAAGGAAGATGAATGAATTATAGACTAAGGATTTCTTGGTAAGTTTAACTTCTGTAATGGAAATTTTAATGTATCTTCTTGGTGAAATAGAAGAAAATACACAAGGAATGATTGATGCCTCAAAGACGTTTAAAAAAAAAACATCAAAAATTGATCATGAATGCTCTCTTCAAGAAATTGACTATAATTGAAAATGAGTGATGGTTTATCACCTCCTGAGAATACTTATAAAAATCCTAGAATTACGTCATTTACCCACTAATCACTTGGGTAGCATAACAAACATGAAACCATAGAGATGACTTGCCCTGAAATTTTTGGGAGCATTGAAGAACACTATGGTTGATTGGCTCTCTGTAATTCAAAATTCTCAAGTAAAAATGATTCTAATATCTTGGATGTTTAAGGGAATGTTGGTTTCTAGTATATTTTCATGGGATACTATACAGAAAAAGGATTCAGAGGGGTTGTAGGTTTGACCTAGAGAATTTGACATATTGGCTTGGGAGTGAAAGTGAATAAGACTTCATTATTTTCAACAATTACATCCCTCTGACTTGGGAGATATCTAAAATTACAGCAAGTAACAAACTCATGAAAAAAAATTGGTCTGAGGAAAGATGAATTGGGGTAGGAAGGAGTCCCATATTCTCAATTCATTAGTGGAATCTAATAATTTCTGATTTTCCGAGTTGTGAAGTTTAGAAAGATCGAACTCACACTAGGTTTCCAAGATTTTGTATTTCTTGTGACCCAGGGGAAGATCGTTTAAATTCACTACATCGGGAGACATTGAACTCTCTACAACTAATTTGGAATTTTCTTTCGATGCTACTTAATTATAAATTATAGGTAGGAGAATCGATTTACTAGAGAATTGGTGATCAGTCGTGTAGATAATGGATGTCATATTACGAAATCCAAAGAGTACCTATGCTGCTAGAAGAGAATAGAAGAAAGGTATTTTGAATCGAAGAAAGACATTTTTTAAAGGATTTCGAACAAATAACCCATTTTGGCACATCTACTTAATTCACTAGACGTTGGTGGGGAGGGTTTATTAGTCATAGTGGTTAATTAGTTGTTGGCGGGGAATTGATTCATATAACAGTAATTTGATGTCGATGAATGATGGAATGAGAAGTAGAGAGGTATGAGTGGAGGTTTGAAAGTGTTGGTGGGATTGGAGTGGATGACAAGGTGGTTTTCTAGAGGGGGGGGGGGGGGGGGACCGAAAGGGCTGAGGGGAGGCCACATAGCCATGGGCCATAATTAAAAAAAATCATTTCTGACCTCCCCCCATTTTTTAAATGCCAATAGCACAGGGGGGATCTGAAGTTCATACCCCTCTGTTGATCTAGGCAGGGATGATCTACACCTTTGGTTCTCACTCGGGTTTTATCACAAGTTGACAAAACATGTCAAATCACATCACTTATTTATAATTTTAATTAATCCTTAATTAAAGAAATAAACAGATTATCATAACAAGGATTTAAACAATAATACAAATATAATTGCAGTGACATTTAAACAAGCACACCTATAGTTCCGAACTTTTCATTTTATTTTTATCATATATATATATATATATATATATATATATATCTATATATATATATATATATATATATATATATATATATATATATATATATATATTAAATCCCATTTAGTTTTTTTTTCTATTTCTCATTTTTCTTGTTTCTTTTTTTTGTATTTTATTTTATTTTTATACTCTTTCTATGTAATGTTTTTCTTTTTTCTTTTTCAACATAAAAGGAAATGGAAAACATAACATGGTGAAAATGAGTTACAACATTGGCTCCATCTGGGGACTTTTTTTCCCTACAGGATGCAAAAAATTTGCAGATCCATGTGCCTTCTCCTCGGGCTATGGATTCTTTGATGTGAAAATCCCACTTGAGAGTGAAATTTAAAGAAAATCAGAAATTTATAACGAACCATGGCTGCAAGCATCTTTAATACTAAATGTAATGTTTGAGTTATTTTCCATTGATTGGAAATGAATAATATTTTCCATCTAGATTCCACAAAATAAAAGTATTGTTACCCTTTACTTCTGAAATATTGAATGGCCCCAACCCAAATTCTTCAAAATTTCCATGATTGCCTCTTTCCTCTCTTCTCGTACCCCATTTTAAAACTAGATCACCTTGTCTGAAGTCTCTTTCTCTAGAATTTTTTTCATATAAACTTTTTAGCTTATTTTCATATTCATGAAATCTGAATTGAACTTCATCTCATTCTTGGTTTAACTAAATGATCTGATTTATTCTTCTTCAAAAACCGTTAGCTTCCTTCATATGGTTCCTGCAAAAAAATCATAACTAGAAATTCTAGTTCTGTGGGAAAATTTTCTTCAATTCCATAAACAAGTTGGAAAAGGGGACTTTCTAGTAGATATTTTAGGTGTAACTCTGTTTTCCCAAACTACATATTTGAAATGGATATCCCGACTGCTCTTATGATCTTCCAATACTTTCTTGATAAATTTAGCTAGATTTTTGTTTGATGATTCTGATAACACATTCCTTGAGGGTAATATAGTGTAGAATGACGTAAAGAAATATGGTATTTCTGACAAAACTCTATCATTTTAATACTACTAAAAGCTTATGCACTATCTGTAACTATTTGTTGTGGAAAAAAAAAACCTATACAATAAGTTCTCTTCAATGAATTTGATGCCAATTGTATTTGTTTCATTATTGACATGAATTTATTCTACCAACTTGGTGAAGTAGTTTGTAGCAATTAGAAACCATCGGTGTTGGTTACTTGATGTAGTAATAATTTCACCAATGAACTTTAATAGCCATTGTAGAAAGGTTTCTTCAATTAACATTGGAACAAGTGGTAGTGCTGGTAATCTCTACTTTCCAGCAAATATTTGACATGATATGCAACTTCTCAATTTAGCTCCTAATTGTGTAAATAATTCAGGCCAATAAAAGCCTGCTCTCAAAAATTTGTATGTGGTTTCCTTCCAATTATAATTTCCTCCACAAATGAATTCATGAAATGTTTTGATAAATCCTTCTGTTTCACTTTCAGTTAGACAAAGTAGAAGGATATTCAAAGTATATTTCCAATACAAATTCGGATTTACCATAAAATATCTCATAGATTTAAGTATAAGAGATCTAGATTGATTGCTTTTAAATTCAAGAGGAAACTTTAGATCTCAAAGAAAATTTATTATGTCTCTATACCAATATCAAATTAGAAAAATTTCATCTATGTGTAAAGGAAGAGGAACATTATTTGGACTAGAAAAAGGGTCTTGTGGATTCTTCTCACTTGAATTCTTCAAAATGGTATTGATTCCAAGGACCTTACCATTAGATTCAGTAAAAAATTTAGCTAAATCTTGTCCTTTACCAATTTGGTGGGTTTGATATCTAGGTAAAATTCAACTATTTTTGTAATTCATCTCCCCTCTTTCCATTAGTATCAAGTTGTGTAAATATTTTTTTTACTACATTACTTGGAACATAAGCAATGATAGGAGAACGTAAAACATAGATTCTAAATTCTTTCAAGGAATCTACAAGGGCATAGGCTTGTATTTATATGATGTCATATATTAATTCAACATCTCTCATTACCCTACCGAAAACTTATATTGGCTGCTCAAATCCATCATCATTTATTGGTAGTAGAACAACAACTAAAGTAGTTTCAGAGGAAAAAGAAAAGATAGTAAAAGGTTTGGATTAATTAGGACTAACTAGTACTGGGGATTCAAAAATGGCCTTCTTGATCTGTGAAAAAGAATACCTAGCATGTATTGTCTATTTAAATTCCTGATATTTTTTAAGCATATTAGTGATATCTTTGACTATCTCAACATGATTTGGTATAAATATTTTCAATTTTTTTTTCTAGAAATTCTTGAATCCCTTTCTTTTTATTTCTAGGTAAGATAATTATCTCAATTGCTCAAACTCTTTTTTGATCAATAACAACTCCTTCCTTTGAAATTATGTTTCGCAATAGATTTCCTTCTTTCATTGTAAACAATGAATTTTTCGTATTGAGTGAAACCCCATATTTCCTGAATCTTTTAAAAAAATTTCTCAAGTGCTTCAAATGTTTCTCATCATAATTAGAAAATACAGTTAAATCATCAAGATAAATAATAATGAATTTATTTATCTTACCAACAAATTCAAGATCCAATGCTCTTTGAAATGTTTTTCCAACATTAATTAGACCAAATGGCATTCTAAAAATCATAAATATACCCCAAGGAGTTGTAAATGTTGTATTTTCTCTATCTTTTGGACTAACCAAAGTCTGATTGTATCTAGAAAATCCATCTAACATTCAAATTATGTTTTAACCCAAGACTTTATGAAGTAATCGATTCATGTTTGGTAATGGATAATTATCATTTAAAGATAGTTGGTTTAAATTTCTAAAGTCTACACATGCCCTTATTTCACCATTTTTCATCGTGATAGGTAGTAGGTTAGCTATCCATTTAAAATATCGTAAGAGAACAACTACTTTTGCATCCAATAAATTTTTAATTTATTTTTCAAGAATTGGAAGCAAAACTAGATTTATTCTCCTTAAATTTTGTTGAAGGGGTTTAATTTATGGTTTGAGATAATTTATGTTCAATAATAACTATGTAATAACTTTTCAATTCTTCATATGACGATGAAAATACATATTTATAATTTTTGGAAAGATTGATATATTTGTTTTTAATTTCCTAATGTAATGATGTCAAAATTTTAACATTTCTAACTTCTTCTATTGTTCCAATATTACAATCCCGATCATCATATTGTTGTGAATTTAGTAATGAATTTTCTGAAACATAATTATGATCAAAATATTTTTCAAGGGGAACTAATCCTTTTGGAATGTAATTATTAGAAAATTGAATGATATTGTGATTAGCTATTTTTTGATCGAACTATGATTTTTGATTGTCATCATTTGATTTACTTTCATTGACTTGTCTTTCTTCAATATGAAAAGTTGAGAATTCATCTATTTATTCTAAGAATTTTTTGAAGTGTTTTGGTAGAGGGTGCATATTTTACTTGAATCTCGTAATGAAATTTCATAGGATAGGGGATTTTCAAGGAACCATTAGAAATTTCTAAAACATAAACATGAACGTTTTATTCTCTTGGGATTGATGTGATATTAAAGGCTTCAAAATAATTCTCCAACAAATCCAAAAATTCATTCCTATAAGATCTTAGCCTGGGGTGTTGGGTTTTACATAAATTTCTGTTTTGTTTTACAATTAACTCTAAGTCATCAAACACAATCAATTTTTGAACCTTTAGGATTTTTTCTAACTCGAATCATAAAAGAAGGACTTCATATTCTGCTATATTGTTTTTAACATCAAAGTCTTATTTAAAGGATTGAGTTATCTTTTTATTATTAGGAGAGATGAGTATAATTCTAGCTCTAGCTCCATATTTGGAAAATTCTCCATCAAAGTACATTTTCCAAATATCATTCTTTAAAATTTGAGGAATATTAACAACTTCTTGAATGGTGATATGAGAATTTGAAAGATAATTATCATTTAAAGTAAAGCAACTGAAATATTGATCAACGTCATAAACTGGGTGATTTATGACTTGATTTTCTTTACAAAATATATTAATAAATCTGACCTCTCTATATAACCTTAAATTCTCACCTCCATAAACTGGGATCCTTGCAAAGGACATGTCCATTTGTAAACTCCCTCCCAACTTTGCACAACAAGACCTAGACAATATCATTCCAAACTTGGGTGGAATATATGTAACTAATATCCAAGGCTATACTTTTGAATGGGATATGAGCAAGTGTTACAAATAAATCCTTAATTAATCTGAGGCAAGGTACTTTCTTAGAATCAAAAGTATACAGATCATGATATGGTCTAATGATTTCTAATTGAAGTTGATCCATGAATACCTTAGGCATTATATTATGAGAAGCCCCAAAATCTAACATGAAATTATATATGATATAATCATGAAATTTGAATGTGACATAAAAGGGAGGAAAATTTTCATCAACCATATCAGAGCTAGGGAAAAAAACTATTTGATGTTTTTCGTCTTGCAAACTTATGATATCTTCTTCTGCATCAATACTTGAAGATTGAATCCATTTTGAAACTTGATATTTATAACCTATATTTTTATATATTTCATATAATGGAATTGGAATATTAATTCTGTCTTATTTTTTTTTAACATTAAAAATTGTTGGAGCAATCTTTTCAGGAGTATTTTTTTCTGGTAATTGATTATGTGTTTCATTTGATGATTTTTATGTTTCAGAAGTTTTAATTTAAGGTTCATCAAATAAATACTTTGTGGTTGATCTACTAGTCCTTGGTCTAGGCCTTAAGTCATATCTTCTATTTAACTCATCAATGATAAACTCAAAGAAATCTTGGTATTTTGAGATTTGAGTACTTTCTTGATCTTGGGTAGAGAATTGATCTTGATTCATTCGAACATTAACATTGTGGAATGAGGAATCCCAAAATTTATTGGTATCATCTGTAACAAGAGGAATGGTTTCTTCAGGGTCTTGATCATCAATCAATAAGGGAGGTTGGATTTGTTGGTAATTATTTTTTCTTTGGATAATTTGAGGTTGAAAAGGTCTTATCTATTGAACTTGAGGTCTATTTGCATCTTGTTGGGTAACTCTAGGTTGATATTCCATCTTAGAGATTCTACTAGATATATTTTTAAGTAGAGAAGTAATCTCATAAATTTTATGTTATTCATATTTGTTTTTTTTTATGATGATGAACCTTCTTCCATAACTTTCATTATTTTTTAATCCTTTTCAAAATTTTATCTTAGTTTACTAGATCCTGAACTATTAGCTTCAACTCAATTCCATTGGTCTACATATCTACTAAATTTTCAAAATTTTGTTTCTCTAAGCATAAAAAAAATCATCTTAAAATTCCTTAGAAAATATAACTTTAGCAGCAGTTACTAGAGGTTTAGAGTCTAGGGGAATTTTGTTATACAAATGATTGAATCTCTTAATGAAATCAACAATAGGTTCATAAGGGTTTCTTTTCAAATATTCAAATTCTGTTAAAAAGTAAACGACATCTTTCTTGATTACCCATTGATTCTTAATAGTGTTTATTAATTCAGCCCAGTAATTAATAGAATTTGGTTGTAACTGTATAAACCATATTCGAACATTTCCTTCTAATGATTAGACAAAAAGTCTAGAATAGAAATATTCATGTTCAAAATTAATGTTATCAGCAAAATATAAAAATTTAGCTAGGTGGTCTTCAGTAGATGGCCATGTTTCTCCTTTGAGTCTAGGTAGATGCTTCAAATATCCATCACAAAAGTATTGGAGTTGAGTTGGAGGAGGAAGGACAAATTCTGCATAACAAGCTGCTATGATTGGTTGAAAAGCATCCATTGAATGTGCTGAGGTAGGTGAAGATGAAGATGACGAAGAGGTAGATGAAGGAGGAGAAGGATGTTAGGAAGAAATTACTTGAGATGAGGATGGATGATAGGAGGTGGAAGAAGGATGTATGAATTGAGAAGGGATAACTATTTTTTGAACTTTTGGGATGATTTTGTTTTCTTCCTTAAAGGCTAAAGGACTAGTATAAATGGTAAAACCTTCCTAAGGTTTGATAGACATATATGGGTAGTTATGTAACACAAAATAAATATATATATTATGTTTGAAATCAAGAAATTCAAGTCCTAATTCATATTTTGTATCAATTTCCTCCGAAGTAGAGATGGGAAAGTGAATTGATTCAAATTGATGAACCAATAAAGTTGATTGAAGTTCAAATCCTTTAAATAACAGTTCTAACACTTTTGGTGGTAGATATGATAACTCTATAGGAATTGGGATAGGCTGAAAGGATTAGGTTGTGATATAAATTATGGTGGGAGAGATATAAAAGTAGAAGAAGAGGCTTCTAATTTGCATCTAGAGGAAAATAAACTTTAAATTTTCGATCCTCGGAAATGGTGCCAATTAGATGTTTTCATTCGTAGATAGTTCTAGGCTAAGGAAATGTGTCAAATCATCTAAAATTATTTTTTATTTTGGTTTTTATTCCCAATAATTTAAATTTTTAAACATATGTTAATCCTGATTATTTATAATATAATAAATGGGTTAGTCCCTCACCTTTAACAAAATTAAGCTTTAAATTGTCTTTGAAAGGTAAAAATTTAAGATGATATATATGGTTCCTTAAACATTCAAATAGAGTATTTAACTTTTCATATATAGATGATGCACATAAAAAAAATTTACGACCAAACAGAGAATATTTAAAGATAAGAGGAAGAAAAAAATAGGTTGTGTAGAGTAATTAACTAAACCAAATAGTTTCCATTAGTTAATCAATTTAATTAATTATAATTTTACAAGGGATTTTAGAAAGATTTATATTCAATATTATATTACCAAGATTTACTATTATCTTTGAACATGTGTAGCAATAAATAGATCTGAAACATAATAAGAAACTAGAAAGACTCACATGAAAACAAGCTCCTTCAAAATGAATCCAGAATCCTTTTATTAGTCTCACAAATAATTAAGAGAATTAAAAGCATATTCAATGGATTATCACAAGGGTTCAACCCTCTCATACTTCGAATTACAAAGTACTTGTATATTTTTATTCAAAACATATGGACGCAAAATAAAAATTTATTACAAAATATCACATCCAAACTGATTTTCGTTTCTTTCCAAAAATAGAACTAGAAAATAGGAAATATGAACTGATTTGACATCTTGCACATAATTTCATGACTACTGCTCATGATAGGAGCTGTAAAATTGGTGTTTTGTTTCATGTTCCTGGAATTCTGTTCTATGTTCCTGAAAACATGTATCCTGTTTCTAAAAAATATGTTGTCTTCTCATTCGATGAGCTCATGCAACTTATTCCATCTTTTCTCATCAGGGATAGAAAATTTCACTAATTTTGTGTATGATTCATCTACTTCAGTTTATTTCTCAAAAGTGTGCTTAGTTATAAATAAATACTTTATTTCATGCTAGATTAATAAATCATAACTTAAACCTTGCATGAAAGCTTTTCAAGTGATAGTTCCTTTGATTTTCGAAGATTTGGCTTTGTTTATGGCTATATCATGAAACCTATGCTCATGTTCTTCGAGTCGAATTAATTTATCACCTATACCCTACAGACCTAGAAGTCTTTTTATATTTAAAGCACTAAATTTCCTGTGAATTTGTTTAATTTGAACTTCTAAATTGTCACATTTATTCTCTAGCTATGGCATTAAATTAATTTTAGTGAGAACCTTTCTCACCTCCAATACAACCTCAGTTCTATCTTCAATTTCATACTCTTCAAGTTCTTGTTTTGTCTTAGAATTTGGAACTAATATTATCCTTGTAGCATCTCCTGGTTTATGGTCCATGTCATTCTTTATTTATGCCACTACTTCCTTTGATGCTGCTCTGGAGTTGACAATAAATTTTCCAATATGTGCTTTTAATTTGAACTCAAATTTCTTCTTACTAGACACAAAATGTAGATCATTCATATTCATCATTTATATAATGTATTCTAGTGAAAAAAAATGTATTGGTACAAACATTTACAACCTATAGGGAGGAAGCTCACATAAATTGATCATGATCTCTATGTAATTTTGGTAAAGGTACCAGTCTCCAATCTTGTTTTATTCACTGAGGTGAAGGATTCCTTTTATTTCAGTTGAAATCCTAGGAATGCCATCAATATTGAAAAGACAGAAAGGCATATGTAGAAACTGATTTAAATAATCATTGAGAGAGTAATCTTATGTGTTCTTCCTTACCAATAAAGTCTAATGAATTATAGACTGAGTATTTCCTTGTGCATCTAACTTTTGTAATGGAAATTTAAATCTATATTCTTTTTGAAATATATGTAAATAGACAAGGACTTATTTATGGTTGAAAGAACTTTCAATAGAAAACTTGGGAAATTGATCATGAATTCTCTCTTCCAAAAATTGACTTTAATTTAAAATGAATGATGGTTTACCATCTACCGAGAATACTAATAAAAATACTAGAATTACCTCATTAACCCATTGATCACTTCGGTAGTCTAACAGACATGGAACCATAGAGATGATTGGTTCTTGGTAATTCATAACTATTAAGTAAAAATGATTCAATGATCTTCGATCTTTGAAGGAATGTTGGTTTTTGGTATATTTCCATAAGAGAATCTACATAAAAAGGATGAAAAGGGGTTGTAGGTTTTACTTGGATAATTTTACATATTGACTTTGGAGTGATAGTGAATAAGAATTCATTATTTTGGGAAACTAAGACCCTCTCACTTAGGAGATATCTAAAATAACACTAGGTAACAAACTCAAGGAAACAATGGGTCCAGAGAAAGATGAATTGCGGTAGAAAGGAGTTCCATATGCTCAATTTGTCATGGGCATCTAAAAAATTATTATTTTCATAGTTGTGAAGTTTATAAAGATCGAACTCACAATGGGTTTCAGAGATTTTGTATTTCTTGTCAAACAAGAGAAGCTCATATAAATTCACTACTGGGGGAAACCTTAGACTTTATACAATTAATTTTGACTTTCTTTTGGACGATGACATGTTGAATTATAACTTATATGAAGGGGTATCAAATTTCCATATAATTGGTGATTTCTGGTATAGAAAATACATGGAACCTTACAAAATCCAAGGAGTACGTGTGTTGCTGCAAGAGAATAGAATAAAGGGAGTTTGAATGGTATTAGTATGTTTTGTAAAGGATTTTGGATGAATTAATGATTTTGGTGCATCTAGCTAATGCACTAGACCTTAGTGGGGAGGGTTTATTAATCACAAAGTGATCTGGGTGGATTGAATAGGCCCAAGTACAAGTGGCTTGAGTACAAAGGCTCAAAAATAAAAGTGTCTCGAATGTGGAAAGCTTAACACCAAGTTGTAAATCTCCTCTTTCTGATTCCGACAACATAAACGACACTCAATTTTGAGTCTGTATGAGGGATTTAGGAGCAGTCAAAGTTAGAGGGTTGACTTGGTGATGTGGCAGACTAAGGAGGACACAAATTTGCTGAAACTCAGCCACCGGATTTCGATCAACTCTGGCCAGATTCCAGGGAAACTTGTGGGATGGTTAAAAGCACTCCTTCGGTCAATTTTAAGAAATTTTTAAAAGGCTTATATTGGTTAAAATAAATTTTTAAAGGGCTTATATTGGAGGGCGGGCCATGACCCCCTCCCTCCCAAACCAAAAACCAAAAAAAAATTAATTAATTAAAGGGGATCAGCGGCCATGACCCCGTCACCCCCACATTCCATGGTAACCATAAATAAATTACATGTGGGGCCAATGATTATGACCCTGTGGCCCCAACTCGACTCTTATTTAATACACGACAGCTGATGGGAATCAGGGGCAGGTCGCTCGATGCGGGTCCGACCCCTCCTTAAATTAATGTTGCAGGGTTTAAATTTATGGTAGTCATAGTTTTTAAAACGAATTCTGACTTTTAAAAGGAGAGGGCGGGGTTTGACCACCTGAATCCCATCTTCAACAATATGGATCTTAACTATTTGGCCAATGGCCAAAATTGGAAAATCCACCAAATTCTCATTATTTAAACCTTCATTTCTACAGTGCGCCAAGGCAGACAAGAGCATGCATGGAAACCAAGGCAATAGAACCATGCAAAGTGTGCAGGAGGGGGGCGGAACCATCATCTGTGCCAATTTCCAGAGGGGCCACATTTTCACTTTGTCATATTAAGGAAAATTTTATATGGATTCTGCATTACTGAACACCACAAATCCAATGGTGATATCCATTTCTTCCTTAGAGGTTTGCAATTTTCATGCACTTTCAGCTATGGAGGTATAAGGGTGTAATTTCTCATTACTGTACTTGTATTTTCATTTTTTCCACTTAATGAAGAAAAGGGCCTCCCCGCTATTTGAGTAGGCCCCAGAGACGTAGTCCCTCCTGGATGAACTTCAACATCAATTTTATGTCTTATTGCATGATGTTAATTTCCTCTCTTTTCTTGTGTTTTTTCCTTTAAAGCTTCTTTATTTAAGCTACAATTTTTACATGTAATTATTTAACACATCTCAAGAAAAAGATTTTGGATCAAGTGGTATCAGAGAAGGTGTTTGTAGATGTGAATTACATTCTTTTATGCTAACTAGAAATAGGCTATGAAGAGGCGAAGAGACGCTACAATATTTTGATTCTAAAGCGGGACGTGCACATCAGAGAAGGAACATGAGTGACGAGGATCGAAATGAAGTAGATCTCAACTTCTGCAAGACCTTCTACACCATGGCAGATTGAGTTAAGAAATTGTTCTCTAGAATTGAGAAGTTAGAGAAAACAAAGGAGCATGTTTCAGAAGGAGAAGGTTCAAGGCATGGAGATGTTGGAGGAGACCCACCTCCTTCAGCAAATGAAAGTCCTTCCTCCTCTTCTCACAATCACCATAAAAATTTTGGAAATTCATCTAATAAAATTTTCTGTAAGTTAGATGTTAAATTTGATCTACCCGTGTATAATGGTGAAAGTAATGCAGAGAAACTTAAAAAATGGATTAGCCAGCTTGAACTCTACTGTAGGATTCATCAGATTGTGGAGGATGAGGCAAAGATCTAGATGGATTCTCTTCGATTGACTGGCATCGCTCTCATATGGAGGGAGAGAAAACTTCAAGGCATTAGTAATTTGGGTAACCTTCTTTCTTCATGGTAAAATTGTATTGCTTCACATAAAGATAAATTCTATCCCTTATGTTATAAGAAGAAAGCCTTAATGGAGTGGCAGTACCTAAGGAAATGTAAAGGACAAAACATGCAAATCTTTATCGAGGAATTTAGAAAACAAGCACTAAGTTTGGGCATTTAATTAGATTCTCCTAAATTTGTAACTAAGTACATTAGTTCATTACATAGTTACATTAGACATTCATTGTTAATATTGGAACCTACTACCATTCACTCGGCCAATGTAAAGGCCATCCAAATTGAAAACAAGGGAAAAATTGATAAGGCTGATCATGAAAAGAAACGACCTTTGAAACCTTCAAATGGAAAATTCAAAGGGAAAGGAAAGGGAAAGGAAAAGAAGATGGCATCAAAAAACAAGGATGAAGGAGAAAAGCCTTATTTTACTCACTACAAAAAGGAAGGTCATGATGATGATTGTTTTTGGAAGTTGTACCCAAAAAAAAATCCGAAGAGACATTGAGGAAAGGGTAAGAAAAATATGGCAGCAATCGCACAACAAGACCTTGGATATGGCTTTGGTGATGAGCCAATGATCACAACAACAGGCACAAAAGGCACTCGTTCTCTTGATGTTAATTCTAAATCACATGGAAGCACTAGTTCATCAGATGAGGATCTTCCTAATAAATGAAAGAGAATTGAGATGTTTCATATAAGAGTTGTCATAAATCATGAAAAATTAGAAACTCTATTTGATTCAAGCTCTCAAGGAAATTTAATCTCATAATCCTTGGTTAAAAATTTAGGCTTAGAGGTTAAGCCTCATCTGAAACCTTATCTACTTGGATTGATACATGAAAAAGTAAAACTAAATGTAACCAAGTAATGTAAGGTTAAATTTTAAATTGCTTCTAAACTTGTGGATGAAGTAGAATTGGATGCCATACCATTGGATACATGTGGTATTGTGTTAGGGAGTCCCTATCTTTATGACAAGAAAGAAGTTTTCTTTCGACATGAAAATAAATACCAAATAAAAAAATATGGGGTAGACTATATTGTAAGAGCTCATCAAACCAAAGTCAGTACAAGTCTTGTAAGTGCAGGACAGATGAAGGGATTGCTAAATTCCAACACGGGGTGTTTTCTCATGGTTGTGAGAGCAAGAGATGAAAAAATATTTGATGCTTTCTAAGGATGTGATCTGGCTCATAAACACGAATTATGCGATTTTATTTCTAACTATTATGAGTCATTTTATTAACCTAGAGGATTGCCTATGAAACAAGAGGTCCAACATGAGATCAATTTGCAGCATGATGCTCCATTACCAAATATTGGTATGTACAGGATGTCCTCTATCGAAATGGAGGAGATCAAAAAACAGGTACATGAACTATTGAACCAAGGGGTCATTCGGCCAATTATTTCTTCTTGTGACTCATCGATTGTGTTATTACCTAAGAAAAATGGTACATGGAGGATGTGCGTGGATTATTGGGTGCTAAACAAAATCACGGTGAAAAATCGATACCTTCTCCCTCAAATTGATGATTTGTTAGATAAATTAAAGAATGCTATCTATTTCACCAAATTGGATTTGCATAGTGGCTATCAGTAGGTTAGAATTGTAGAGCAGGATATGTGGAAAACCACCTTTCAAGACCAAGAAAGGGTTGTTCAAATGGATGGTGATTCCATTCGAACTTTGCAATGCTCCAGCTCAATTCATGATGGTCATGAACTATCTTTTTAGGCCTTTCATTAACGAGTTTGTCCTTGTGTATTTAGATAATATTCTTGTCTTTAGTACGACTTGAGATGAACATGTATGCCATGTTAAGAAAGTGTTTCTTTTATTAAAGAGGGAATAATTGTATGTATAATTGTCAAAGTGTGAGTTCGAGAAATATCTTTGGTTTACCTTGGTCATATTTTCGATAATGATCAATTGAAAATATACCCCTCCAAAGTTGAGTTGACTATAAAATGTCCTAAGCCTACCAATGTAACATAGGTATGTAGTTTTCTAGGTGGAGTATAGTACTGGAGGAGGTTAATTTCAAACTTCTCTATTATTGAATCACCCTTACACGCACTGAGAAGAATCAAACAAGCCTTTCAATGGGGAGGAATGCAGCACAACTCATTTGAAGCACTGAAATAGAAAATTAGCACCGCACCAGTCCTGACTTTACCCGATCTCCAACAGCCTTTTGAGATCAAAACTGATGTGAGCACATATGCCATCGGAGCTGTATTGTTGCAGCAAAAGAAGCTGATATGTTACCATTCAGAGAATTTCTCTCAAGCTGTCATCAATTACCACACTTATGAAAAGGAAATTTAACCCTTGGTCCAAAGTGTGAAAAAGTGGAAACACTACCTGATCGGCAAGGAAACCATCATCCATACAGATCATCAGCCCTTGCAATATCTTTAGTCACAGACCAAGCTAAAACAGTCCCGTTATCTTGGGTGGATGGGGTTTCGACAACAGTTTCATCTTGTAACAAAGAATAACAAGGTCACTAGTAACAAAGTAGCAGATATGCTCTCTCTCCCTCCTATTGCTACTTCTATTATTTTGCATAATGTTTCATTGTATTTTGAAATTTATGTTGAACAATATGCTAACTATGATAACTTTAAATAAATATATGAAAAACCAACTCATGATTCACAGATGGATAACTATCATTTGCAGGGGAATTTGTTGTATCACCTTGGCAAACTGTGCATACCCATAGCAGAAAGGGTACATGGAATTCGAGAGGTGCATACCTCTCTTGTGTCCGGCCACTTTCGTGTCGAAAAAACCTGATGTCATTTTCAAGATTTTTCTTTTGGCCCCATATGAAAAACATTGTAACCTGTTTTTCAAAGGAATGTGTGATGTGTTCTGTTCCAAAGCCCTCTATTAGAAAACTTGGGCTTTACACACCACTCCCTATTCCAGGTCGTCCATGGGAAAGTGTGTCGATGGAATTTGTAGGAGGTTTTCCTATGTCTAGAAAAGGTCACGACTATTTGTATGTTGTCATCGACCACTTTAGTAAAATGTGCATATTAATGCCTTGTAAAAAGAAGGTCACTATTGAGCAGACTTCCTATCTTTTCTTTCTGTATGTTTGGGTCCACTTTTGGTTGCTCACATCGATTGTGTCAGATCAAGACTCTCTCCTCCTTGGAGAGTTTTGGACCAGCTTGTGGTGTATGATGGACAACAAGTTGAAGAGAAGTATGAAATTCCATCCACAAACTGATGGACAGACAGAGGTCATCAACCATACCATGGTACAATTGTTGCAGGGTTATTGCAGAGAAAATCCCAAGTTGTGGGATGAGCATCTTCCATATGTGAATCACACTTACAACCGAGCAGTGCATTCCTCTACGCAACATTCACCAATTAAGACATGCTTTGGTTACTTATAAAAGGACCCTTTTGACATGATCTACGGAATGGATGAAGATGCCAATGGATGTGATAGGGACAAAGTGTAATGGTTCATCCAGTGGATACAGACAATTCACCAAGTATTGTAAGAGTAGTTGGAAAAGGTTCAGGCCCGATATAAGGCCTGGCATGATAAGCAGCGAGTCCACCATCAATTTCAAGTTGGTTGCCAAGGTGTGGTTCCATATCAGCAAGGATCGAATGAAGGGGGAAAGCAAGAAATTTTGACCAATCTGGTGTGGTCCATTTACCATATTGGAGAAGTTTGGGAATAATGCTTTCCGAATTGATTTTTCTATATACATGCAGATGTACTCAGTCGTGAATGGCGAAATTTTGAAGATTTATGAACCACCATTGATTGTGGACACCAAGGAGGTAGGATCAGTTCCTATAATGGATGAATTTGCACCAAAATATATCGATGAAATCCCAGAGGAAATCATTCTCGATCGAAGAACCAAGACTGCATGACGAGTGGATGTGGAATATACCTGTGTTGGATTCAAAGGGATGTAGAAAACTAAAGCTAAATGGCTTGAAAAGGAGAAGGTGAGGGAACAATTCCATCACTTTCCTATTGATTGATAAGGCTTTTAGGGTCCAAAAGCTTTCTTGTGGGGAGGAATGATCTAGGTGGATTGAACATGTCCAAGTACACATGGCTTGAGTACAAATTCTCAAAAGCCAAATTGTTTGGAATATGGAAAAATTAATGTCAAGTTGTAGACCTCGTCTTTCTGATTCTAACAATGCAGACGACACTCAATTCTAAGTCTGTATGAAAGAGTTAGGAGCAGTCAAAGTTTGAGGGTTGACTTGGTGATGTGGCAAACTAAGGAGGACACAAATTTTCTGAAACATGGCCACTGGATTTTGGTCAACTACGGCCAGATTCGAGGAAAAATTGTGGGATGGTTAAAAGAACTCCTTCAGTCAATTTCGAGAAATTTTTAAAAGGCCTATATATATATATATATATATATATATATATATATATATATATATATATATATATATATATATATATATATATATATATATATATATATATATTGGAGGGCGAACCATGACCCCCCCCCCCAAGCGAACGGCCAAAAAAAAATTAATTAATTAAACTATCTCAGCGGCCATGACATCGTCGCCCCCACATTCCGTGGAAACCGTAAAAAATTAAAGGTGGGGCCAATGGTTGTGACCCCACAGCCCCAACCCACCACCTATTTAATACACAGTAGCCGATGGGAATCGGGGGCAGGCTGGCAGATGCGGGTCTGCCCCCCTCTTAAATTAATGCTGTGGGGTTTAAATTTATGACAGGTGTAGTTTTTAAAACGAATTCTGACTTTTAAAAGCTGGGGGCACAGTTTCACCACCTGACCCCCATCCTCCACATTACAGATCTTAACCATTGGTCCAATGACCAACTTTTTAAAATCCACCAAAATCACATTATTTAAACCTTCATTTCTGCAATGTGCCGAGGCAGACAAGAGTGGGCACATAAACTAAGGTAGCATAACTATGGGCAGTGTGTAGGAGGTCGACAGAACCATGATCTATGCTATTTTCCAGAGGGGCCATATTTTCACTTTGTTAGATTAAGGCAAATTTTATATGGACTTTGCACTACCTGACGCCACAAATCCAACAATGCTGTCCATTTGTTCATCAAAGGTCTGCAATTTTCGAGCACTTTCAGCTATAGAGGTATAAGGGTGTTATTTATCATTTCTATACTTGTACTTTCATTTTTGCCACTTAATGAAGAAAAGCGCCTCCCCACTATTTGAGCAGGGAAAGAAGACGTATTCCCTCCTGGATGAACTCCGACATCAATTATGTGTCTTCTTGCATGATGTTAATTTCTTCTCCCTTCTTATGTTTCTTCTTTTAAAGTTTCTTGTTTTAAGCTACAATTTTCAAATATAATATTTAACACATATCAAGCAAAATATTTTGGATTACAATAGATAATCAATTGTTAGTGCAGATATTTATTAATATAATGATAATTTGATGTGGAGGAATGAGGGAATTACAAGTGGCGAGGTGTGGTTGGAGGTTTCAAAGCGGTAGTGGATGAGTATGTGGTTTTGTTTGGTGGGGAGGGGGGGGGGGTTGGCAGGGGGTGGTAGGTAGTTTATAGTTTTGGAGAGGGGGCGGGGGTGTGTGAAATGGCTAAGGGGAGGCCACATAGCCATGGGAGGTATTTAAGAAGCATATTTGCGGACCCCCCCGCCTCCCCCGCCCCTTTGTTAAAAATGGATAATGTGGGGTGGGTAGATCATAAGTTCATCCCCCACCATTGATCCATGCAGGGATGATCGACCCCTTTGATCCTCGCTCGTGTATTATCACAAGCCGACAAAACATGTCAAATCACATCACTTATTTACAATTTTAATTAATACTTAATTAAACTAATAAAATGATTATCATGACAAGGATTTAAACAATAATACAAATATAATTGTGCCGACATTTAAACTAGTGCGCCTCTACATTGGGGCTTTGAATTTTATTTTTCAAATATATATATATATATTTATTTAAATGTAATTTTTTTTTTCTATTCATATTTTTTCTTATTTCTTTGTTTTTGTATTTTATTTTCCTTTCTATGTTATTTCAATATATTTATTTTTTATTTTTTGAACGTAAATGGAAATGGAAAACATAACATGCTGAAAATAAGTTAAAAAAACCATACAAAACCCACTTAATTTACTTTCAATTGACCTCACCTTCCCTAGATTGTGCCTTAGATAGGGGTCTTGGAGCAATAACAAAAAAAATGGACAAGCCATCGAAAACAAGAAACAAATAGAAGAATTGAAAGGTTAAACACAAATAATCAATCCCTAAAATGACAAACCTAGACAAAATGAGCAACCGAAAAGGGGGAACTAAGTATATCATAGAAGAAACGTGAGAATTCATGTTGCTGTTAAGGTTGCATTCCCTTGACAGTCCTTGTGGAATGGAAACCTCTTAAGACCATACAAGAGACTAGACATTCAAAGTTCCCAACGCAGTTAACCTACAATTACGCTAAACGTTACGACCATTTCTCATTCCTCTACGCTTAAATATCATCTGCAAAAAAGGGAAGCTAGTGCAAAATACTTTAGTAGAAAAACTATATTGGGAGGCTGAGGACCTCCCGTATGCTCCCTTGCACTCACCATGAAGTATCCTTATTCCCATGGAGGGAGAGAAATGAAACCACCACAAACTCGAGCATTACATGCCATGCATGTGAGGGTAGGTCGTATCCTCCTTCATAAAATTCTTTGTGTCTGCAAAGTGGTGGCGGGTGGAGCTTCGAAGGCCCCCGTAACATCTACATTAACACCCTTATTAGGGAAAATATTGCATATTAACATTAATTGAATGAATCTTTCCAAATTATATATTTTTTACAAATTTGAGTTTATTAAGTAACAACTTTGATATATAATATAGTATACTTCATACTATATTATTCTAATTTTTTCATATAAATATGAACATTTTAAATGTGTTTACCATTGAAATTTTGATAAATATTAATTCTCAAAAGAGTATATATATATATTTCATTTTGTTATTTTACTTAGTTGGATTTAATTTATGCTTTACTTAATGGTTGTCTTCTTATTTATAATATCTCTCTTCACTCTTTTAAAAAATATTTTGTTCTTTGGATTAATTTTTTATATAATAATAATGTAAATTAAAAAACAATTATTTTAATTAAATTCCATAATTCAAAAAATAATTTTTTTTGGATTTTTTTTTTCTCCGATAAGTGTATATATTTCAACTCACAGTGGAATTCCATCGATGGAAATTATTTTTTTGTGATTTTTCCATGGCCAATATCTAGTGTTTGCATAATATTATTCATCTAAGAGGTCGATGGATGAGAGGGAGGTTGAAGACGCTTGGATACATAGCAATAATGGATCAAGGGGTTCTCTGAGAGTGAAAGGTGGGTGTGCTGGCGAGAATCGCATGTCAAGAGGCAAGTGAAAATAGTCAATATTGGCCATTGGAAAATAAAAAATAATAATTTGGACCGATGGAATTCCACTGTGGCAGAAATGAATTCAACATGGTGTGTTAAGAAGTAACCGCACATTACAGAATGGAGCGTTTCAACACCGAAAAAAATATTATAATTTTAAAGATGTAAGAGAGGAAAAATTTATGTTGTTCTTTTGGTGAGTTTTCCCGTGTACTGTTGAACTACAATAGTATCCTTCGACTGCGATTGATCGAATTTCTAGTTGAAGCAGACAAATAACATGCATAAATGGAAAGAGGAGGGGATTGCTTGGCAACATAGCAAGAGGTGAGTGGTTGCATAATTGAGCAGAAGCTATGGTTATGGTTTAAAAAAATGATATTATTTTCAGTTTTCTCGAATCATTATACTGATAGCATAAAAGTTGTGTCGAAATCGGTATAGGTGTCAATTATATTGGTCAGGATTCAAGTGTTTTTATTACGACTGGATGTAAAAAATGTGTGGGCGAGCCTGTCGAATGTGTTGTGAGTATTTTGATTTAAAATTGGTGTCGTCTGTATGTGCAGAGACAGAGACGACATTGTTTGCTTTGCTTAGCTAGTAAAATTTGTTATGAATTTTTTAGAATATTCAACCTTGTTTCATATGTAATGTCGTGTGAGAAGAGAAAAAAAGGATCTACGTTGCAAGTAATGAGTAGGACAATTTTTTTTAGAGCTTGACAAGGAGCAACACTATATGGTCATGGAGGTCAGGTGGGAGTAGGGGACAGTGGGGAAGGTTAATTGAAAAAAAAGTGATTGAAAGAATGTAGCTGAAAGTGATAGGCATGAAGCAAAAAATAGAGAAAGAATATTTAAAATGTAGTCGGAGTTTAGGTGAGTGTGGTATTTAGAAGGCATGATGGAAATGTAGAGGAGTTGGATAAAACCGTGAGCCCAACCCCGACGCTGAAGGTGTCGTGATGTATTGGTCATTTTTAATTTAAAAAATAAATGTTTTTAAAATAATGTGGTTGCATTTGGTTTTTTATTTTCATAAAAGTTCCGTGAAGGATATTTTTTTCATGTTTAAGATGAAAGTTTTAAAATTGTAATAGCTCAAGAGAAGAGAAGGTGATTGGTGGCATGAAAATCGGTAAAAACATTTTTCTATTGATGGATGGACGTGGAGAACTTCGAGTGGAAAAAGGGTGAGGAATTTTGAAATGTAGTTGGAGCTAGAATCAGTGCAATAGTCAAAAGGCGGGATGGAAATGTAGAGGAGTTTGATAAAGCCACGACCCCGAAGATGTAGGTGTTGTGGTGTATTAGTGGTTTTAAAATTAAAAAATAAATGTTTCTATATAAATGTGGTTTCATTTATCTCTTTTGTTTTTTGAAATTTTTCAGGAAGGATATGTTTTTTTTGCATGTTTAAGATGAAAGTTTGAACGCCTTAATACTTGGAAAGAAGAGACGGTGATTGGTGGCATGGAAATCAGTTCAAACATTTTCTATTAGTGGAAAGACATGGAGACAGTCGGGTGGGTGGAGGTCACGATGGCTAAGAATACAAGTTAGTTGGTGGGGAGGTTGACTCTGAAATTCACCATTTTCTATATACCCATGTTTCCGGCTTGGGGGTATTTTATTTATAAAATGTTATTTTTACGAAAATGTTATTGAAGAAGAATGGTTATTTGAAAAAATGTTTTAAAGGAAAAATGAAGTTGATTTTGAGAAAAGTAAAACAATTTTCTATTGATAGTGGGACCTAGACACAGTCGGCTGGACAAAGGCATGGATGATTAATCATAGAAGCTAATTAGCTCAGAGGGCAAGCCCGACATACATAGTTTTCACTTTACTTGTGTTTTCGGCATGCAGGGAAATGTTGTTTAAAAAATGTTTTTTTTTTCTCATAATGTTATTTTGCAAGATTATTACTTGACAAGATGTTTAAAAAGAAGATATTTTTTTCCAAGGTTGGAAAAATATTGGTAAATGTACTAAAAATGTCTTATTTTAAAAAATAAATTAGTTTTTAAGAAGAATGAATATTTTTTTATATGATGTTATTTTGAAGAAAATTGTGTTTTTTAACAAATGTTTGTGTTGTATATTTTGAAGATTTTTTAATATGGTAGTTTTGATGTTTGAGAATATGGAAGTACTAGAATCTAGTTGCTGGCACAAAAATTGAAAAATAATGAAGAATTTATAATTTCTTTATATGATGGTATTTTGAAGAAAAATGTGTTTTCTAACAAATATTTTCTTTGTGTATTTTGCGTCTTTTATAATATGTTATTTTGGATGTTTGAGAATATGGTAGGATTGGTGGTGGAGCTCATGACGGTAGCGAATTCAGATGTAAAAATGGTGTTGCATAGAAGTGAGTTGGATGGGATCTTGACCCCGACGTCGAGTAATTTTAACATTCGAGAAAATTTGTTTTGTATATTTTATTTTTATTTTTACTTTATGTTGTTTTCGAAGGGTTTTTGGTTGAAATTATGATCGAAGGGTTGTGTTTTCAAAGAAAGTGTTGGTAAAGAAAGTGTTGGTGTAGGCGACAATGATGGTTCGTCTATAGACAATGGAAGAAACTGGATATTGGAACAGGGGCTACCAGGAGCTCTGAATATGGAAATATTAGATTGGATGAACCATTTGGTTGTTGATTAGGGGAAGTTCTAATTTGAGAAATATGTAACACTGTGGAATCCATGTGACATGCATCATCATAATTTGATGGTCCCCCAAAGTTTTAATGATGACACGTGCCTTGGAAAACCTTGCGATTTTTTGTTGCAATGCAAATGAATACTATGAGAATTTGTTCAACATAGTGCAAAGGCACACAAAATTAAGTGTTGATTCATGTTTATGGAAAAAAGGATCTACCCTTTCATGCCATTACAAGGCTCCATGGGAGGTTCCTGCAAACTTTGTAATGTACATACATGGAAAAGGGAGGAAGAAATATGAAGCAACGTGCACTGATGAATGTTTGAATTTCCATGATGCGGACCTTCTCACTATGTGGTGAGAAAACGTTGATTTTCAAGTAGTTTTTTCTCGACACATATTCTTGAAATATATTTAAAAATATGCTTCAAAGATAGAAAGGTATTAAAGTTATCATGATATGTTGAAAAGGGCTGCAAGTGCAGCTGGATCTAACGCTCCTGCTATGTATACATATAGTGGGTTTCTTGGAGATATGTTTGTTGAGTGAGACATTGGTGCACATGAAACGTTACATATGTTGCTAAATCTACCTCTTGTTGTGTGCAATCACAAATTTTTTTCTTTGAATTTTTGAAATAATGTGTTTCACAATTGTTTCTGCATTCTAACGAAATTTCATGTGAGAACAAATTTTCCGATGTATATCAAAATTACCCCCATTTCCTAGATAATTTGTGTTTTATATAAACAACGATATAATGGGACTATGATAAAAAGTGGAGGCAAGAGCCATGAAAAACACATAATGTGCATGTTATTTCTCATGTATGGATGTGCCTCTATGCTATTCCAAGCAAGAGGTCATAAGAGTATGAGAGATTTTGTTTGAGTGAGTGGATTCTATACAAGTCTGTACAAGTCGTTTCATGACATTGGTTGAGATATAGGAAATTCAAGCGAAATAATCATTGATAATTGGAAGAGACTTAAGTATTTGCATGGCATGCATTTTATAGATGAGATTAATGAAGAATATATTGATCCCCTTGTTCGTGGAGATAATGTTGATAGATATTCTAAAGATTGGGTGCTTCTTTCCCAGACTGTTCCTCCGAATAGTGTAACTATTTTTTACCTTGACAATATAGGGAGAAGGGATTATGATATTTATTATAGTTGCTAGGAAGTAATTCCACCAGATTAAATTTTGGAATAGACTGGTGTCAACTTTATAAAATATGATCAGTTAGTAGGTGATATTAATTGTGACTCAATTGGGGAGACAATAGTGCCACATTCATCCTTTTATGAGAAACAACAAGATGCTTTTGAGATCTTTTTGCACCACTTTCTTGGTGTTGAAATGAATGATGTGTTGAGAATGATTATTCAAGGTAAAATTAAAACGGGAAATTCTTCTCTTATTTAATGTAGTTTTCATGCTTATTCTGTTGTTGCAATGGGTGGTAGAATTCCATTGTTGTTTCTCACACTGATTTTCATCACTTCTTTACAAATATATGGAAATACAATACAGTGAGCTTTAAAAATTCCATTAAAAGATATGAAATCGTTGAGTGGGAAAACACTAGAAATATTTTAAGAATAAATAAAGCACATTCATCATTTTTTGATTAATGAGATGATGTTTATATGTCTGAGTTTTTTTATATACAGATTCACGTTTGCGGGAATCCGTTCCTAAGAAGAAGGAATCTCCTTTTGGTGGCAGGTCGATGATTCTTGTTGGTAACCTAGGGTAGCTTCCTCTTGTCAAGCCTTAAAAAAAAATTTGTTGGTAGAAGAACAAGAAAGGTATTGTGGGAAAGATTCAATATTGTTGTCACTTTGGATAAAATCTTTAAGCAAGAGGGATATGATCTTAGACAAGAATATTTTCAAAATATTTTAATGAATATCAGACATATAGAGCCTACTTCACACAAATGGGATCTTCTCATGTCACATGTCGATAATTTCCTGTGTCGAGAGGAAAAGAGTTTTTTTTTTTCTTTAGTTCACTTGTTTGCAAAGAATAATTTGGTCAACTTGCACGATCAGAAGATGCTAAAATCATTGAATTTCCCAATTGTGAGGTGTGTCATAGAACAGACAAGAAGAATATAAACCGCTGACAACAATGATGATGTTTTGGAGGATGAGGTGTTACTATGTCATGTAGAGTGTTTCATGTTGACATGCAATGTGTGGGTTGAAGTTGGGCTAGTACATGTTGTGCTTACATATGTTTAGGATATCTATTATATGATTAGTTTGAAGTTGTATAAACTTCTAGTGTTTGCTACGATTATTTTTTAGAAGTACACAAATTTTCCATTTGATATAGATTGTCTAAGTAGTATGCCAATATAATTGGGTGTTAGATGGAATATCAAAAAGATTCCTTTAAGAATGGTCTAGGTGTTTAGTATACACAATTTTCAGGGGATGACTTCGGAATAAGCCACTGTTGTGATAGGGGAAAAGAAAGCCAGGATTTCAAATTTATAACTATATCAAGAGTGAAGTTGTTAGATGGTTTGTGGGATTTACCACCTTTTTCTTTTCAACATTTTTCTAAAATGAAAGACAATGGATATGTCACACTTAGGAAGAAAGAGGAGGAGAAGCTAAAGAGAATATCATTGTAATATATATATATATATATATATATATATATATATATATATATATATATATATATATTACAATTATGTCACAAAAATATCGTTGCATGTGCCACCAGGAAATTTATTTTCTGTAAAGAAGTTTTGTTGAGAAGTAGATAAATTATGTGAATTTTCGTTTCAATCTTAGGGTTTAGAGTAAAAAATATATGTAGCGAGACAATACATATTTTATTTTTTTAATTAGAATGTTCTAAAGAAGTATTGTTGCATGTATCCCAAAAAAATATATATTGTCATAATATACAATGAAAGCTAGACATGAATAAGGTTAACAAACGAGTAGGAAATACATGCACCAAGAAAATGAAATTAAGGCAAGGAATGTGTGTGATAGCTAAATAGGCATTCAACTCATAGTTTTGTTTTTCAAAAATCTTCCACTACAATAACTAATTGGGAAACGAAAATGAAAATGTTGTTCAAAATATATATTTGCATGTGATGAGAGGAAAAATTTACTTGAAAATAACCTATGATTAAAACATAAATTATTAAGTGCATTGTAGTTTGAAAAAGAGGGTTGACTATAAAATAAATATGTAATCATAGAACAAAAAACAAATTTCTTTGACAAAAAGAAACACGCAGCAAGGTAAGCTCACAAGTGCATAGAAAATTTTTTTTTATCAAGACACAAATACACATTAATAAATTTAAATATTGACTAGAAAATTTTCTTGTAAAGAGATAAAAGTAATGTGATCAAATTACTGTGGTGGCTCAGTCTGCATTGAAGTCAGACTTTTTTTTTACAAAACAGTGTAAATTCAAAAAATTCGGGTTGAAATACTAACCTTCTTCCAAAATATATTTGCATGTACTTCTAGGAAAAAAATTACATGAAAGGAAACTATATTGTGAACATGCGAAATTTAATGCATGGTAGTCAGAGTACCACAGTTGAGTTCAAAAGAGATATGTGAACATAGAGAAGAAAACAATTTTCTTTGTGTGAGGAAAACAAATAGAATGTGATATCTTAAGAGGTCTTTAAGAGAATTTGGAAATATTGTTCCATGCATAGACATGAATATAATTAAGCATTGAGCACGATATACATCTATTTAAAAAAGAAATATATTGCAAGGAATGAATCTAAAAGGTCAATACAAATACAACTAGAAAACAAGGTGAATCATATCAGAAAAAAAAATGGTCAAGCACATTATGCCAATATTGAGCTAGAGATAAATATCATGAAACTTGGCAAGTGAATAGCAAGAACCTCCATAAAAAAATAAAGTGTTGAGAGGAACAAGATGCATTAAATTCATTGTATTCGTCTTCAAAAATATTCACGTCAAAAAATACTTTGGAAAATAAAAGTCTTGGATATCATCAACATATCAACCCATACTCCAATGTAAGAGGTCATATAAATAAAATTGAATAAAATTAAACTTTGTTCAATAGTATGGAATAATATAATATGTAATATTTGTATGCAACAAATCAAAAATCCAACTCTCAAATTTTAATCCTTCCTAAAATGATTGTGTAGGTGAGTCTTCTTCCTCCTCAACCAACCCTTTTTTTTCGATGTTGACCAAATGTGGTCCATTTAACTTTATGTAGTTAGCCAAATCTGAAAAAAAATGAGAAATTCATGAGAAGCGGACAGGATGAAAATGAGTAATATCCACTTCGCACATAGATAATCAAATTTTTCACAACTCTTTTCTTTTCTTTATACTTGATTCTAAATTTGGAAATTAGTTTGATCTACCCAAAGGGAAACTTGAGAAATCTTTGAAAGTTTTGTTGATTCCAGGTTTTGAGGGTGCCTATAACTCTATGTTCATCTGCGACATTATGTTTGATATTGTGTTGCATTGAGCTGGGCTTTTCATATTTTAATGGTTTCGATCTTGAAAGATTGAATTACTCAATAAAATATGTCGCCATATCCTATACTGACAGACAGTGTTCATTGGCCCTTTTGATGCATTCTTTGATTTCTTTTGCCTCGAACTGTCGTTGACTCAATGAAGAAAAAAATAGTATTTTATTCCTTTCGGAGACTTTTAAAATGTGCTTATGCTGGAACTCTATTTTCCATTCAATTTTTGATGTGAATTTACGTTTGACATACTTATTTTACTCCACCAAATATTTTATTATATCCTCAAAATCCATAGTTTGTTAATCAAATGTGAATTTTTTTTCCATTTCTTTATAAAACTTAGCCTACTCTTTCCTCAAGATTTTTGTTGCATGTATTTATTGCACCTCAAAAACTTCCGGGCTATTATCCGCTTCATGAATTTGAATTGATTTAAACCTAAGAGTTTCATTTTATTCTTTAATTGTTGTTGTAATGGTTACAATGTTGTTGTTGGATTCTTCCTTCAATATTCATATTTTCTAGGCATGTGCATTTTTTATTACCTACATGTCTACCGATTTTTTTAGTTTCATTTCATTCAACTTATTTTGGTATTCATTTTGCAAGTTCTCTCTTTCCAGGGCAAGCCCACCTACAAGCATTATGGAAAGCTTCTTCCAAATATCTTCACTATATGTTTTGGATTTCTCAATTTCACTTTCAAAATGTTTTATCTTATGTAGATTATTCTTGTAGGTGATGGAAATTTTGACAACATGGTGGTGGTTGTAATTGAAAAAGGCTCCTAAAGCCTAGGAGGTTTCTTTATCTTTTTCCCCAATGCTTGTTGTTTCTTTCCAGATGAATTCTGAAATGATTTTGAAACTTTCAAGCTTTATTTTCTTCATTTTTCTAACAAGTCACTTGGTTTTAGCATTAAAGTAATACCAGTCAGGGATGAAACAGTTTCAGGAACAATTTGTAATTTAGTGACAGGTTTAAATTAAAAAATAAATATTATATCTTGTTACTTTGTTGTTTCTGCTGAGGAAAATATTTTCCTCTTCTAGAGGAAGGGGTCAATGTTAACACAAGGGTCATAAATTTTTCTTGTTTCTTTGTGTCAATATCTAATATTCAAGTTCCTCATTAATTTTATTTGACTATATATCTTCCTTCGTGGTCTCATATTGGCTTTCAATAATAATGACATTGTCACAAGAGGAACTTTGTTTTCCTGTTGGTTTTTCTTTCTCTAGTCTATCCTCTTTATAACTTGTGACTTTTGTGTTCATTTCAAATTGTTGTCTATGTCAGAGTTTGACTATTTTAATTTCACAATTATTTCTTTTATTGTGCTTGTCTCTGGAGGTGTAAAATAAACATTAGGAACATGGTCAAGTTGGAATTCTTCTATTTTTGAAGATGAGGAAGCAAGCTTCGAAATAATGTCATTGAAATTGTATTTCAGAATCTCAAGAGATTTCATCTCTTCAATTTCAATGTTTATAAGAAGAGTCTTATAGTTAAGAAAGTCCTCATAAATGGTTTCTATAAACTCTTGCAGTTTAATTATATGCTCGCTACTCAACAACTTCCCTGTTTGGAAATCTTGGTCAAAATTATCAATATTACTGAACATTTCATCAAAGGGGGGTTGCTCGTGTGTGTACATTTTCATGTAGCTGACAAGAATATAATGGTCCTTGATGATTTCTCAAGGTACATACTGATGAAAGTTCAATGAATAAAACCAAACATGGTTGCGTTCTTTGGCCTCCTTAAATGCATGTCCTCAGTCCTTCAGCAAAAATTGTCCAAATTTAATTGGGAAGTTTAGCCAGATTTATTCTTAGATCTGCTAAACTTCTGAGCTTTTCCATTCAAGTTAGTTTGATTGGCTACCTCTCTTAAAGGTATCCTATATGGAATATAACTATGAATAATTCGAGGGCCATATTCACTTCCATAGACTTTGATATATGTCAATAATTATTCCAAGGACAAGTCTCCTATTTCTTGTAAGGATTCTTTAAGGCCTTCACTCACCCTAGGAGGGTTTTCTCCAAACAAAATTTGATGGAAAAGAGAAATCACATAATTAAAAATGTCATAGAAGTGAAATTTTAAGTTAGATTCCCACTAAATCAGGGTGTAATTATGAATAGGGAGTTCCTTCTCAGCTCAGTAATTCCTTTTCATTAGAGGAAATGGAATATAACCAATTTTAATATTGATAATGTAGGATGACATGCAAAAGAGGTGATCATATCCTTGAGGTGGCATATTGGAAAACATAAGGGCATCTATTACATTATAAGAGATAATTTCGGACCAATTGAAATGATTTGAATCATTGAGTAGGGTGTGAATTAAAGCTATCAATTGCAATTTTCAATGCTTAGTGTCTGTATCTTCATATAGAAGAGATAACATTTTAACGATGAACCTAACGAGTCTTTTTGAAAATGATGATCGAATATTTTTTTGATGCCTTAAGTTTTAAGCCTTCTCTATCCTCTAATAACCAACGTTTCACAATTTTGTCATAATTTCCTTCACACTTTGTGAACAATATGTTGTTTAAGTTATCGATAAACAAGGTGTTCGAGTAGGCTTTGAGAGGACTAAGCTTGTAAATTGCTTAAAGTACTTGTGAATTGCAAGAGGCTATAACATTTTTTCTGCAGACTACTATACTGTATGTGGGAAAATCTAGATGTCTCATGGCCAGTGAAACCATGTTGTAATAAGGAAATATTTTTGCTCTAGCAGTAAATTTTCACAGTCCTATACCTCTAATTTTTTCAACTCGACTACTTTTTTTGTCACTTGAAGTTTCAGAATTACCCAACTTATATTCTTAAATAAATTATATATTTGTTCCCACTTCATAATATCTACAATTTTCGTTTTGAAGGTGATGTTGGAGATGTGAGTGTTGTTGACATTGTAGAGCTCTTGTTCAAGATTTTCTGCTTCCTTTAGGTGTTCTTTGATGTGTTGTATGGCCTACTTTGATGTCATGGATTTACCTTTCTTTCCCATATTGTGCCTTGCAGGATAAATTTGTTTTTTTTATTCGTTGTTTTACTGTGTTTGGCGTCGCCCAGTCAAGAGGAGAGTCAAAAGGTGAGGAACGTCTGTGGTGATTTATGAAATACAAAGGTTGGACCTCCGACCTCCGACCTTAGAAAGGCATGGCCACTCAAATGGTTGAAAGTCGAGATGTTCTCCATATTAGTATATATTATAGTGGATATCGAGAGTGCAAAATGTAGCATAGTCAAGTGAAGAGGGAGGTCAAGAGGTTGGGAAAAGAGGGAAGCTAGGAGGTCGGGATGAGAGTTAATTTGGGAGGTTGAGGCAGACGATTTTTGTTTCCTTTTGTTGCAGTATGCGGCCCAACCTTGGTTAATACATGAGTCGGAAGGTTGGGAACACCTATGTTGTTATATGAAATAGGAAGATCCAACATTCAACCTACAATATAAAAGAAATATAATTTTAACTAAATAATAACAATGGTAATATTAATGGTAATAATAATAATAATAATAATAATAATAATAATAATAATAATAATAATAATAATAATAATAATAATAATAATAACACATTTATCAATCAATTTAGTTACTTGCTGATGTAATTATTCATATATGAGTATACCAACCCCATTTATTAAATAAATGTGGCTGTACTTATTTTAATATAAAACATAGTATATAGATTTGAAAAATAATTATTTTACTCGAAACACTTTATTAAAAAACATACTTTGTGAAAAACATTTCGTGTAATAAAGATATAAAAAGATCCTCCGACGTCAAAACTTTTAAAAAGAACTAATCAAAATTTTATTATAAGGCCGACTTTTTCTAATAATTTTAATATTTTGAAACAGTTTCCAGATACCGAAACTTCATGAAAAATTATTCACCAATATAAAAAGATACAAATTGCAACCCTGTTTGATTGTCTGATCGTCCATAGATTAACACATGATGCCGAAATCAATCATAACTTTATCAATCATCGGCACACCGACAACAGACGAAATCTTTGATTAGATTTGTGCGATTCTCGTGCTTCCTTAATCCATTTTTTTTTGTTTGCATCTTCATCCATTCTTTCCCATGAATAAAGAACACAACAGATCGTATTCTTACGCATATTCAATGTCGGCTCAGTAAAGCTGTGGCCATACAACCTCCATAATACAAAATTTATTTACTGTTCTCCATTATTTTTAACTTTTTGAGAACGTACAAAGATATGTGATATTAGCATTTTAAATTTAAAGAAAAGCAAAACTTTACAACCAGAACGCAACTTGACTAGCATGTTTAACATTAATTAATATGTCCAAATTGTGACATTTTAAAAAGTAATCTTAAAAAAGCTTAAATTTTTTTTTAATCAATTTAGAGTATCCCACAACTAAGTTTTATGCCGTTATCATATAGTTCTTTTTGTTTAATGCTAATAATTTGTTTTTAATAGTTTTAGGTCTAACTTGTTTAAAAAGAAAAATATTCTTTGAGAAAATTATATGGTTCAACTTCTTATATTAAAATGTGTAATACATCTATAAAGCTGATGTAATAAATATATATTTAATAAATATATGAAATTTTAAAATTAATACTAATATAAATTTATAACTATTTATATATGTTTATTTTTAAAATTACTATTATTTCTAAGCAAAAGAAAACAATGTTGTAACTATAGATTTCCTATTAGAAAGCATACTACCATAATATTTTTTTTCAGAATGACCAAATTCATATAGATAGTTGCATTACCTAAAATATAAAGACCATATCTATTATTGATTTACTAATAAACATATCATTAGTGTTGGTAAAGCTATTTGGTATCGTGGTATGAAAAGAGAAATCTCAAAAAAAACAACAATCTAAACATTAGATAGAAGAGAACTATTCTTATTCGGTTGAAGGTTTTGTCTCTTCATGCTCACTTATATTCAATTTTATTTCTTCTAAACTCTTGACAAGGATGATTATTTTGTGGTCCAACTTTGACACATGTAGTTATAGTGCATCTATGCATATCAATATATCTTATTACTTTTCACTTTGTTATACCAAAGCATTGTTAATTATGGTCTTGGTATGCTTTTAGAGGTAAATAGTCTACATGTATGAATTTGTATTACCCACTTATCGAATCTACTACCCAATCTTTTCCTTCATTTCAATGACTTAGAAGAAATATTCTCCTACTCTATCCTTATTTTAAGATATCATTTTTTTTTCTTGTAGGACTCTAGGTATGAATAGAGATGCCAAGTTAATGAGAACTATGATTTGAAAATAACAAATCTAACTTTGAAAATCTATATTTTTAAGTAAAAACCATAAAAAATCCTTCTACTAAAAAGTGGTGATACTAATAATACTATTTATTTTAGAGCTAAAATTCAAAAGTTTTGTAATTGTGCTATTGAAAACTAATAGAATATCAATATCATAAGCACAAAATACCTTAAATATCAACATATGAATCAAAAAGTGGTTATATCAAGATATACAAATATTTATTAAGGTTAAAGTTCTAAATAATTTCATGTCATAACCTAAGATAAATTGTAGCATTGTAGAATAAACTTAAAAATAAATCATCAAATTGAAGCTATTGTTAGTAGCATAAAGTCAATAAAAGGAAGTTTTGAATGGAACATTAAAATTCCAACATCTAGAATATCATCATCACCATAAATGAAATCATCACATCAACCATAAAATTTTCACCTCTTTAATTGTTTTTTTAACATTACATGCAAAATAGAATATGTAATGGCATCAAATATCACTATATGTTTTATAATTTTAACATTGATTCTAATATTTTTTTTAAACTTAGTCAAAAGATAAATAATAATTACATTGAATGAAACATAAATTATTTCTAAATTATTGCTTGATTATCCATTGAAAACAAATAAATTATTCATAATCCATATTTATAATTTAAGAAACATAGGAATGACTCATAATGTTGTGTAAAATCATATGAATATTAAATAATTCCTTTTGAGTTAACATCAAATTGACAAAAAAATACATAATATAATTTATACAATTATTCAATTGTCTTGTATATTTTGGTGCATGATTAGAATATATATCATCTTCAATAAATAATTGGACAAAGACATATATCCATAATTTTTTTCTATATTATCAATCAATGCACCATTTTAGTCTACATGTAAGCCCAACATTTTATATGTCAAAGTCCTTCTAGATCTATAACCATATTTAGAAAACTCCCATTCTATCACTATTTCTTCAAGTAAAAACCTATTGATAATCTTTATTGTTCCTTTCTTTGTCATAATAAAGTCATAAACAAGTATGTCAACATCTTCTAATTTTATGAGGTTAGTAAGATGATAGTTTATACCATGACCTTTTCTTTTGCACTTTGTATCTTTTTGTTTCCCAACTTCTATTTTTGACTAACATACATTATTGAATTAATGTGTATCTATTGCATACCAATCTACTTCAAATAACACAACATCTTCATTTTAATTAATAATATTGATAACCGTTACAACTTAGAATGAATATCCATATTGATCTCCATCCTCTAACACTACAATCATGTAATACTAATTAATATCCTATTTATAACCCATCTAAATATTTTCAATGCATTCACGTTGCACACAACATCTTTTGGAAACAATATACAATTATCTTTCCCTACCTATCAAAAATTCCTAAATATTATGGTTATTTCCTCACATTCATTTATTATATTTTTTTTCCAATAAATAAAATCTTAAAAAATGAATCTACATTTCTTAAACTTGAAATTATGTCAGTTTTTTTCTTATGTATTAGTAATATTTTTTTTATTTCTTATAATCATTTAAAAACGTTTACATATCTATTATAATAACAATGCATATGGGAACCCTATGTGATGGATCTGGAAAGATATCACTAACATCAGATAACCTGGAATGAACTTCAAAAATGTTAAACTTAATTAAAGCACCTATTTTGTACTTGTTGGATATTTGTTTCCCTATATAAGGTTTTTCGATCAATTCTTTTGAGACATTATTTATGTTGGAAGTTAATATTATTAAGGTATTCAATGCACTTTTTTTCACCATACTTATTCCAAAATGAGTATTAACATGTGGATAGTATGTGAAAAATTGGCTTTACGATGTACGATTTATTAATATATTCAATTAATAATGCTATACTCCAAAAAATTCTCTTTAGTGTAATTGAGAAATGACTGAACGTTTGATTAGTGTGCCAAAAAAAGGAAACCGATTGCCTTTTGAAATATTCTCAACTCCACATGTATCCGTAGATATCGAAATTTCACAAATATTGTTGTCTATTGTAGATAAAAGAACTTGATGAATATCACCAAACCAATGAGAAAGGACAAGTATAATTGTGGAAGTTTAATTGTGGTGATGGCTAAATTTGAATCATCAAGAATATTTAGAGCTCTAAAGTAAACCCTTGGCCACGCTTTTCTATGGAAATCCTGATATCAATTTAACATTTGAAATATTGTAGAGATTTAATAGCAATGAGAAATGTCTATTATTTAATTTTACTAATGGCCAATGAACCTATAAAATATACTATAGTTTTCAATCAACATAAGATTGTGCTTTCCCAATTAAAAACTAAAAAATATATATACAATGTCAAACTAAATAAGATTTTCCTTTATAATTTTTTTGGTAAATATACAAAATGTTGTAGAAGTGTTTTAATTTGGTCAATATTATACACTATCAAATATGTGTATTTTTTTCAAATATCAGAAAATTGATATTGAACAAATTTTATCTTTATGATATTGTTGAAATGCTTTGAAACTAGAATCTATATATATATAAATAGAATATTGATGAAATATATTTATAATTAATAAGTATTTCATTATAAGAAATAATGTTGTAAATAAATAACTATTTCTGCCTCTTCATATTTATTACTCCTTTTATTTAAGAGAAACACTAGCAATACAAACCACCATCGTCAACTTCTTAGAAACATCGATATTTTTAAATGATTTCCATCTCTTTGAAAACTGTGGACATTCTTTACATGTCTTTGAAAACAATGCATATGGAATGTAATTATCATTTTTTTTAAAGATATTAATTTCAAGAATTTTTTTGGTGGAGAAATAATTTGGAATATGTATTGTGTGTTTATATAGCATACACTCACCATATTTAGAAAATAAGTTTTGTATTCAAGACAATGTAGTGATTGTTAATGATCCGGCCTCTTATATATGAATAAAATATAATATATTTTTATAATTTTGTTTAGATTATTGATAAATAGCTATTATCAATTGAATATAAATTTTGAATATTATTATAACAATTTATATTTGGAAATTTTGAATATTTCCTTGAGAATATTTTGAATTCTCAAGGTTCCTCCTCAATAGATGGAGTGGGTGGAATCTAAACATTAGGAAATCATTAAATGATTATGATGAAATAACAAGTGTCCATAAATTAGTATATAAACTCCATGCATATATATGGATATTCTTAGGTTGTAATATATCGGACGAAGGGAGAAAAAAGCATAAAAAATTCCACATTTCTACCCATATATCAAGAAGTAATGAAGTCAAACAAAAAGTGGCAAATTTTTAGCATATATCCTTTTTTTTTCATGTTTATAGGCATAGGAACACTCTTGCAGACTCTGTCTCGAAAGCATATTTAAAATCTTAAAGACCAAAAAGGCCATTAGAATGAATTTCTTCTTATGCCTTGACCCTTGGGACATTTATAACTCTATTTTATTTCACAATATGAGAATATTATTTATATATATGGGACATGCATAAGTGTATGGAAAAATGTTAAAACAATTAACATTACATCACCATGCATAAGGGATAAGACATTATTATCATAGAAATAACCATCGAAATACCATTAGACTTATTCAAAATATAATTTTATCTTATACATGAATAAAATTCTATATTTTTCTTCCATAAAAATATATCCATATATATATAAATTAAAAATAGAAATAAATTAATTAATTAATTTAAATATTAAAGTAGAAGGAATACTATAACGCCCTATACACTATGAAACGAGCTACATTTTCTCATTCCTTTTTATTGAGCTTCTTTTCTCCTTCCTCTTTTATTTATTAAATTTTAAATTGTTTACTGTTTTTAATTTCTCAAGATTTTATTTATTTATATATATATTATGTGAAAATTCTAATTTTTTATTAAGATTTTGCAAATTTTTTAAAACATTTTAATTTTTAAAACATTTTTGATATTCTTTTAATTTTATTTTTTAAATATGTTTATTTGAAAAAACTAAAGCGATTCGTTTTAATTAATTTTAATATCTTGCAAGTGTGGTTTAAAAAAACATTTACATTTTTATTTCAATATTTCTATTTTTTTTCTTTTTTTTCTATAATTAGCAACTAAACATATATATATATATATATATATATATATATATATATATATATATATATATATATATATATATATTTTAAATTCAGTGGGACCTTGCCATTTCTATTTATATTTTAAGACAGGTTACAAAAAATATAAATTCATTCTTGGCCTCAACCTGCCCAAGAGGGAAACCAGGTTTATTGACCTTCTAAAAACATGGTTTGCATCCCAAAATTGGAATTGTCTCTTGCGTCTATGAGTTTCTTGCACTAACTGCTCCTCTACTTTAATATATACAAACATACAGAAATTTTAAAAGTTCAAAATTAACAAGTTTTCATCAAATCTAGACATCATCTACCCCTCAGATGAGGACACTGGGGCAGGGTCTTTGACATTAGACCCTGGCATTTCTGTCTGGTTCAGTTGTTGCAGAATCTTCTGAAGGGTATTCTCCATGCGACCCACTTTTTCGTCTAGTCTGCTAACCCTGTCTACAGTCTGGTATTGAGTGATCTTCAGATGCTGCTGATTGTCCTGAATCTCCAAGAGTTGAGCCTGGGTACGTAGGTCTGGTTGCATTGTTTCTGTCTTTACCTGAACTGTATGGGCACTCTGGATTGCCTTTGCTATCAGACATTTTAATATCCAATATGTATGAACTGTTTGATTAAATAGAGTAAACCTGCCCCTTGTATGACCTGGATCTGTTATAAAATTGAGGATCTCTGCCTCTGTTTCCATATCCTCTGGTTCCTGCTGAATTTCTTGTTCCCATCCACGGATATCATTTCTGACTGCCGAAGGATTGCTCATAACATAATTTACTGCCAGTGTTTCTAGGTGTTCCAAATATGTTTTTCGCCCCCTTTTCTTCAGAGCGGGTTCAGTCTGAGCATGCTGCTTTCCCTTATCCGTGGCTGTTCTATGGTGTCGCTTTCCCATGGCTGAGTGGAAATTATTAACTAACACTGGCATACAGAAGTAAACCAAATGAGAAAAGGTTTTAAGACACTGCATGCACCTTACGGTGCCCTTGGATATTTGTTTGACAGAGTTGGCTAAACCCCTCTGTTTCATATCATTTTTATACTTCTGGGACATCAGATGAGGCGGAGGTTCAACCAACCTCTTACGACTGGGATTACGACTACTAAGAGAGATGGTAGGACTCTGGTAATTATCTTAAATATAAAACGAGCTTTGGTTAGACAGGCACAGGCCTTGTTCGGGCTCTGACCATACCGACTCTGTCATCCCCTTCAAATAATAAACTATAACATTCATATAATTTGGATTTACTTTGCCCAGACAAGAAGTTAACATAGGATGGCCGAGGTTCTCTACAGTTAAATATGTTAGGCCTTGGTTCTGACTGAGGGAGTAAAAACTACTGTTACTGCTTTGACTCCTCATATTACCATTACTATTCCCCGAAATGGATAGGAGGAGGTTTCTATTTGAGACGTGACGCCCTATAGGAACCTGGCTATCTCGGTGGTTAGACAAAGAACTGAGGGTTTTACTCCCATACTATCGCACAGAGTATGCATCACGTATTTGAGAGTAACAAGGATCGCGAAAACAAGGGGGGACCGGGTTCAATTCTGGTTCCAGACGGTTAATAAACAATAGAAACGACAGGATTTCTAAACTATCTTCTTCACTGTATACCATAGCTGCTACAAATAACATCATAAGTGCAGAGGTTATTGTAAAGACATACCCGTACAGAATCTCGCTATAACCAGTTTGCAGGGCTGTAGCTCTCCTTCGCTTCTTCCGCCAATCTTTCGCATGCAAAAGATAATGCATGCAAGACGGAGAAGGCGAGGTTAAAAGACTTACCGCTTTCTGACCTACTTTTCCGCTGGTCTGACAGACAGCCTGGCCATCATACGCCAACGATCCTTTGCCGGCGCTCACACACTCCATTTCGTTGGTCTGACAGACCATGTTTAAATGATCGTAATTATAAATGACGGGAGCGCTTGCCAAGTTGCCTCCTCCCCTTGTCATGATGGCATGTGTACACCCCGAATTTTATTTTTCAATTATACTTATTTTAATAATGTTTTCAATAGTGAATCGTCAAATGGAGAGTGCATGACTACCCTCATGAACTCAACATGATGAGGACGACGGTGTAGGTGTCATAATCGCACGTAATGAGGTGGAAAAGTAATGTTTGTGATCGTGTGATTGATATGGTTTTTGAGGTGGATGTTATGGACACAAAAAGAAATGGTAATCCTTGCAATTCAACAAAACCAATAGATTCCATGTTTTAATTAGTATCCATTATGGTTTCCCTTCACCTTTGAATATCCATCTTATCTACATCGTCGTATTTTTTTTTGTATTAATTTGAATCGACCTTCTACTAATTCGTCTCCATATATTCTACTCAACATCTATTCTACTCAACTATATGTTGCGCTGACACCTCATATTCTATTTATGTAATGACTTTGCTGAGAGGTGAATTCCTAATTTGAGGAGATATGATGCCACATTTGCAAGGAGATATGATGCCACATTTGCATGGTTCTTACTAATTTGTGGAGGTAAATTAGGGTTCATAAGAGATTGAGGAGGCTACACGTGATGTATGGACATAAATGTGAGGACATAGTCTAGGGATTTAGGTTGAATGTAGTATCAAAAATATAGTTGAGAAATTGGAATCAATGAAAGAAAAAAAATGGAGTAGAGGTGCATATTCACGATTTCAATGAATCTACTAGAATGCTAAGCCAATAAGCTCATGATTTAGAGAAACCAAAAACTAAAGTATTGTAGCCTTTTACTAGAAAATTAAAACCCTAGTTGGTATATATGTTTTTGATAGAGATGGAGCTATGAAAAAAATATGTATACAAGTGGATAAATTACAATATTAACTCTATGATATTAGTGCAATATAGTCTCAACTCAACTAGTACCAACCACATCATCATTGTGGAAAGTTTTTTTGCTTGGTATTCAAACTTTTGAGGACATTTTTCCCACCAGATTCCACACTTCATCACATAAATTAGTTTATCATGCTCAATGCAACAATTGTTTTATGTTAGTTTGGAGGATTAGTTTTATGCATTTTAATATGGAAATACATTTTAGGCTATTCATATAAACTTTAAGATACCTTTTTCTTGTGAATAATATTATTTCAACAAGTTAGAAAAGGAAAAATTTTCATTACTTCCAGTTTGGTTTCCTAAGCGCTAGTCTAATGGCTCTTGTATGGTATTTTTATTTAATACATATAAATATATATAAGTTACAAAAATTATTAATCTTAATATTTTTCTAAATATTATTAAAAATATTTTTTAATTAAGGCTTTAGAATTCAATTTTTTTTAAAAATAATAAAAATACTTCTGTGTTATGATTATAAAATTGAAACTTGTAACTTCAATTTTTTATTAAGGAAAATTGCATAAGGAAGGTATGCTTGAGTGTATCTAGATTGATACCTATAATTCTGTCATTCAAAATTGTTGTTAGAGATTCCATCATTGTTGGCCAACAAAAGGATGATAATATTAGTAAATATCTTTCAACAAACCTCTTGAATGAAGTGAACAATCCTAGATAGATAATGGAAATCATTACTTGAGGATAACAAAATTGATCCTTCATGGCATGTCAAATATATATATATATATATATATATATATATATATATATATATATATATATATATATAACCAATGAATTTGTATTTGGCTAAGTTTTAAAATGTGCAAGAAAATTACTATGTCTTTGCTTTGGTATGCGATATATGTTTCTTTCTAGGTATAGATTATTTAAAATATTATAAAATGAGATAATACATAAAACAAAATTATATATTTTTTAGGAAAGAGAAATTATAACATGGAATGGATTTGGTAGAAAATGTGAATTTATCATCATACACATAGAAGAAAGAAAGGCAGGCAAGCTTTTTTATTCTTATTTTTGTTATCTATTTTTATATGTATTGTTATTTTAAAATAAAAACATTGTTACTATAGAAATGTTATCTTGTATTTTTATAGGATTTTATATGTGAATTTGAGTTATGTTGGAGGGGATTTATTATATGGATTAATAAATCATATAAGTTATTAGAAAATTTTCTATTGATATGGAAAAAAAAGCAAGGAAAAAGAATTTAAGAAAAATGGAAGTTGTAGCTACAAGAGTAGATACACATGATTCAAAAAAAAGAATATAAAAATCAGTTTTCTAATGTAAAAAGAGTCAAAAACACAAAACACATATAGTGAAATAATTCAAAATTTCTATGAACTATTTTTTCCATCAAAGTAGGAACTAATTTTCTAGATTAGGTGAGAAACAAGCCAAAGAAAAAATAAAAATGATGGAAAAGTTTTGGCTTTATGAAGTAAATATTTACAGAATTTATCTTCATGACATCCTCAATGTGAATTTAAAATTAGTTATGTAAAAAAAAATCTAATTTCTAATATGCATGGGGAGTGCACATTTTATTTTATTTTTGTGTGAATTCAAGATTATTATCCAATATCTAATAAAATATATAGTATTATAAATGTGTGAGACCTAGATAAAACTACTAATTTTCAAAAGATAATACCTAAGAGTTTTTAGAAGAAATCTTTAGATTAATTGGAACACAACTAAAGAGTTTATTAAAGATAAGAAAATATGATGAAACTATAAAAGAAAAAGAAAACAAGAAAATAAAGGAGGACATATCCAAGATATCAATAAATAGGACATGATTCATAACTAAGAAAATATGTTACTAATATGTGAAAAAAGTGTGGATACTGCGATAACATATGCATAAAGTAAGAGAAATATTGATTCTACAACACAAATAATTGAACAAGAAACTATATCGAAAAACCTATGATACCTAGTAGATTTAGAAAATATAAAAATGAACTAAGAAATATATATACATACCTATTAATTTTAATTTTTATAAAAAGAACTAAATTTATAAATAAATCATTTTTTATTCAAAGAAAACCAAACAACCTTGGTAATCAATCAAAAACTTCAACAAGAATTGATAGTGTTGCTTAAGAAATCATTATCACAAAACATATTATTAATTAATTAAAAAAATGTGTTTATTGTGTAAGAATAAATGTATATTTTCTTAATAGAAGAGAGATTCTATATCCTATTTTAAACCTGCAAAAATAAATAGCTATTGAAAAAATTGTACTTTTTCGGAGAATATCCTTCTAGTGAAGAAAAGAAAACTAGAGAAAAAAAAAAAAAGACAATCAAGGATATTTTTTTTTAAGAAAATTAGAAAAGAAAGTTAAAACAATTACCTGTTACACATGTAAAATCATGTAATTGATATCTATTTTGTAATGTGACTAATAAATTACAAAATGAAGTGACACAAGAAACTACATTAGCCCTAAGGGATTCTTCAGAAAACGGTTGACTTGTGAATGAGTTGAATTTTGAATTGGAAAAATATAACTTTGAACTCGTAGAATTTGATAAAAAGTTCATCAATCAAGAGAAGCATATATATATAATAAGGGAAAAAAATTTTATTGAACCACAAGAAACAATTTGGTCTTAAAGTCAAAGAATACGTAGGAAATAGATGCTAGGAGTGTAAAATAGGTTAAAGAAATGAAAATTAGAAAAAAATAAAATAAAATAAAAAATAAAAAAACAATATATTAGTTTCCAAAAACAAATCAATCTTCTATAGAAACAACTAAAATATCTTCAAATGGAGTATATTGCAAATATATGGTAATAAAGACTTATAAAATTCATTTCATAAATTTCTATAAATTTGTAAAGTGGCAAATGAAAGAAAACTCAGTCATAATAATTAAAATAAATTATGGAAAAAACTATATATTTTGGTATTTTGGATATCTGGATAATAGAATTAAAATATGAATAATTGGGTTGAATGCTCAAATACGAAGGATAATATGGAAGATTACAATCTTCCATATCCAGGGATGAATTAGTGAAAATTATAAGAAGTAGAAAAAATAGAAGGATTTAGAAATGTCAAATTTCTAAATAATCAACATGTTTCCTTTATAACAAATGTGTATAATCAATGTGACAACCATTTCTAGGAAAGGAAGAAATTAGTGCTCTTAAGGAACAATCTATGGTCATGTGCCTTTCTCTGGGAAATTAAGCTATAAGCTTTAAGGATTGGAGGAAGAAAACTAACATTTATCTATGAAGATCGATATGTAAATGAAAAAAACATCTAGACTATGTTAAAATATGACAAAAAATGTAAATAAAGTAATTTTGGGAAAATTTACTTATTATATGTTAGTTGATTTTATAAAAAAATGAAGTTAGAATCACGAAATAGCCCAGTTCAAATTGGATGGCCCCAGAGGCTTGTAATGAGTGGAGAATCATTTGATTAGTAGAGTTTCCAATCCCTTGCTCCGTGAAGGTTTCCTTGACACCCTATCAAGGTTTTACCACGTAAATTAATGTGTTTACCTTTCGTGTGTGATTATTTCAGTTTCTCATTGAGTTTCATTTTTCCTTTCCGTTTAAATGTATTTCCCTATTCAGTAAGTGGTATCGAAGCTTTATAACCAAGTTGAAATTTCGCTGAATTAAAAACCCCTTGCCTCTATTCAAAATTGAATAGCGTGTTGTAACCACTGTGAGAGAGGAGGTAGAGACTCTAAAAAATAATTCTGCACACTAACACTAGAGATATGAGGCCAAAATTAGCACGTTGGAGCGGAGGCCACAGTTGAAGGAAGACCCATCCAAACCTTCTGCATGCTGGAACATAGCCCGCAACTGGAGGAGGCTGAAGTTTGAGGAGCCTGCCATCGAGCCTGCCATCCAAACCCTATCAACCGTCGAATAAAAATAATAATTTTGTTTTGAAGAACTGCTCGCATACTACCCGCTGGAGAAGATCATGCAGCATCAGTGTTGTAGGAGATTTTGCATTCGGGATCATGCAGCATGAGTGTTGTAGGAGATTTTGCAGTCAGTTTCAAAGAAGAGTTAAGCCGCCATTGTAGGAGGTCAGAATTCTACAGCCATTTATTTTTTTTAAGATAGACCAGTCAGAAATACCGTTGTGGAAGAGCGGCATTCCTAAGAAATTCAAGTACATATTTCTTTTTTGAATAGATTTACAGTTTTTATTGAAAAACTGAGTTGTTATAAATATTTTCTTTAAGTAATCAGACTCTTTGATAAAGATTTAGAAAACTGAATGACTTAGAAAAATGTATTGCTTGAAGGAATTGAAGGAGTTTTCTGGAAGAAATTAAATTTTGGAAAGTGGAACAGGGCTTGAAGTTTTTTGGCTGAAATTAAATTCTAGAAAGTGGAATAGGGTTTTTTTGAAGTTTTGTGAGTTTTTCTCTTAAGTAGTAGGGGTTTAAAGAAATTGAAGGAATTTATTTTTTCTGTCCCTATGGAAGAAATTGTTTGTTAGATAAAGTGCTCATATTTTTGGATGAAAAGGGAGAAAATTAGTTTTTTTTTTTTTAAATCAAAGCTGAAAAAGAAAAATCAGAAACCGTAGCAGAAGAGGGGAAATATTTTTTTTTTAAACCCTAGCTGGAAGTTTAAGTAAGAAGGGAAAACTAGAAATGGCCAAAATGACAAATGCAAAGTTCAAGGTGGATAAATTCACTGGGAAGAATAATTTCGCATTGTAGAAACTGAAGGTTAGTGATTTTCTGGTGCAACAAGGGTTGCACAAAGCATTAGATGGGGTAAAGAGAAAACTATCAAGCATGACAGATTCGAGCTGAGAGGACTTGGATGTCCGAGCCCTCAGTACCATTTGGTTATGTTTGGAAGATGAATTTCTCTTTAATATTGTTGGAGAGAGTACAACTGAAGCGTTGTGGGAAAAACTGGAAACCTTGTATATGAATAAATCTTTGACAAGTACAATTTATTTAAAAATACAATTGTACAGTCTTCAAATGAAGGAGGGTACAAAAATTGCAGAACATTTAAATGTTTTTAATTTGCCTATTTTTTAGTTGTCAGATATGCAAGTTAAAATGCAGGAAGAAGACAAGGAAATGACATTGTTTTGTTCTCTGCCCGAGTCATGAGACCACTTTGTAACTACAATTAGTTTGAGAACTAACAATTCATTGAAATTTGAATTTGTTGTGGGTGCTCTCTTATCTAAAGAAGTACGAAGGAAATCTAGTATTGAGACATCTACACCAGAAGCCATGGTAGCTAGAGGTCGGTCAAAGGAAAGAGGGGAGAAAGCAAGCGGTTCTTCCACATTAGAGTCAAAGGGAGGAAAGAAGTATAAAGCCAAGTGCTAGTACTGCAACAAACTTGGACACCTCAAGAAATATTGTTGGAAACAGAAGGAGTCAGAAAACCATAACAAGGAAGCAAATCAAGTTGATTTAGGTATGGTTGATGAGGTTTTAATTATTGAAGCTATCCCTGTTTGTAATGTCTCTCAAGATATTGAAAATTGGCTATTAGACTTTGGTGCTTCTAATCATATGAGTCCACACCGAAGTTGATTTACTTCATATGAAACTGTAAATGGTAGTTTTGTATTCATGGGAAATAATGCATCTTGTCAGACTCTTGGGATTGGTAATGTAAAAATTAAAATGTATGATCATACAGTTAAAACATTATCTAATGTTAGGCATGTACTTGATCTAAAGAAAAACTTGATTTTCGTGGGAGTTTTGGATTCGAATGGGTATAAATTTACAGGTCAGAAAGGAGTGCTGAAATTCTCAAAAGGAGCCTTGGTTGTTTTAAAGGCTGCAAAGGTCGGAAATCTGTACAGACTCAAAGGAAGCACTCAAGTTAGTGAATCAATGATCGTAACAGAAAAAGCATAAGAATGTTCTCTTCTATGGCATCAATGTTTGGGTCACACAAGCGAGAAATCTCTTCAGGTACTGATGAACCACAAGTTGTTTCCTGATTTGAAATCCTTGAAGTTGGATTTTTGTAAACATTGTGTGTTTGGAAAACAATGTAAACAAAGGTTCAAGACTAGAAATCATAATAGTAAACAAATTTTAGACTACATTCATTCTGATCTGTGGGGACTATCCCCTACTGTGTCTTATGGAGGTGCATTATATTTCTTAACATTTATTGATGATTTCTCCCTGAAAGTTTGGGTCTATATGTTGAAAATGAAAGTTGATTTATTTAATGTTTTTAAACAATTTAAATCAATGGTGGAAAAGAAAACAAGAAATCAATTAAGTGTTTAAGAATTGACAATGGTAGTGAATTTACTTCTTTAGAATTTGAACAATTTTGTAACAATGAAGGGATTGTTAGACATAAAACTTTTGTTTATACTCCTCAGCAAAATGGTGTCGTTGAACGGATGAATCAGAATCTTATGGAAAGAGGCAGAAGCATGATCAACAATGCTAACCTGCCAAGGGATTTGTGGGAAAAATAAATATCTACTGCTTCTTATTTAGTTAACAGATCACCTTCAGTTTCCATAAACTATAAAGTTCCTGAAGAAGGTTGATCGGGTTAGCCTTGTAATTATTCGCATTTGAAGACTTTTGTTTGTGATGTCTGTGCTTTTATTCCTATAAATCAGCGTTCAAATTTAGATCCAAAATTGAAATGTTGTGTCTTTCTTGGGTATGATTATGTAGTGAAAGGATATAGGTTGTGGGATCCTTCTTCACGGAAGATAGTCATTAGTGGAGATGTAACATTTGATGAACCTTCTCTTCTAAAATCAAATGTTGGAAAAGTTGAACAGGAGAAGGTATTTCCAGATCAGAATATTCAATTAGAGACTAAACCTTTTCTAGAAATTCAAAAGGAAGGAGAGACTTATGATGAAGAAGGTGGAGAAGCGAAGGAAACTAGAGAAATTCCATAACCAATTCAACAACTGGTCACTCTAGGAAGGTCTACAAGCGAAAGAAATCACCCAAAAGGTATGAACATTATGCTTCATCTTTTGCATTGATTACTAAATATGGGGAACCTTCTTGTTATCACGAAGCAGTAGATGATGCAGATAGAAATATATGGAGAAAGGCTATGGAAGAAGAAATGGATTCCTAAGCCAAGAACAATACCTAGGATATTGTAGAACTTCCTGAAGGGAGAAGCGTTGTTGGGTGCAAATGGATCTTCGAGTTGAAGAGAAAATTTTATGGAAGTATTCAGAGGTATAAGGCGGGGCTGGTTACAAAATGATATTCTCAGGTTGAAGGTATTGATTTTCATGAGATTTTGTCACCAGTCATTAAACTTGTTTCTTTTAGAACCGTGTTAGCACTAACTGCATTACTTGATCTTGAGTTAGAACAGTTAGATATTAAAACAACCTTTCTTCATCATGATTTGGATGAAGAGATATAGATAGGTCAGCTAGAAGGTTTTATACAAGGTCACAGCAGAAGATTAGTTTGCAAGCTTAGGAAATCATTATATGGCCTAAGGCAATCACCTAGGAAATGTTACAAGAAGTTTGATTCCTTCATGGTGAGCCATAATTTTAGCAGAATTGAGTATGATCATTGTGTATAATTCAAAATTTTCAATGGCATATTCATTATCTTGGTGTTGTATGTTGACAATATTCTTATTTCAAGCAAAAGAATGGAAGAAATCAACAGGTTAAAGGCTCAGCTCTCTAGGACATTTGATATGAAGGATCTTGGAGCAGCAAAACATATCTTGGGCATGGAGATACATATAGATAGGAATAATGGTAAGATTTGGTTATCACAAGAGAAGTATGTGGAGAAAGTACTTGAAAAGTTTGGTACGAACAATGTGCAACCTCTTAATGTTCCATTAGCTTCACATTTTAATCTTTCTTTAGATTTAAGTCCTAGAACTAATGAAGAAAAGAATTATATGTCTTGTGTACCATATGAAAATGCGGTAGGAAACTTAATGTATCCGATGGTATCTACAAGACCTGACATTCCACATGCAGTCGGAGTTGTCACCAGGTTCATGGAAAATCTAGGAGAAGAACATTGGCGAGCAGTGAAATGGGTGCTTCGGTATTTGAGAGGCACAACTGACCATTGCATTAGCTTTGATGGTCATGAAGGTTCAATCTATGGTTATGTGGATGTTGATTATGCAGGTGGTTTGGACAAAAGGAGCTCTACTACAAGTTATCTTTTTACTCTTGCAGGTGGAGAAATCAATTGGATGTCAAAGCTTCAAGAGATAGTTTCTTTGTACACTACTGAAGCAGAGTATATATCTTCTTCAGATACTTATAAAGAGACAATCTGGTTAAAAGGTCTGCTAGATGAGATTGGAAGGACACAGAAGAAAGTGAATATGTTTTGTGATAGACAGAGCGTTATTCATTTGACTACAAATCCAGCCTATCATAGCAAGACCAAGCACATAGATGTAAGGTATCACTTTGTGAGACATGTAATCGAAGGCAGAAAAGTAGGTCTCAATAAGGTCCGTACACAGGAAAATCCTGCACATATATTCATGAAGCCAGTTACATTAGAGAAGCTGAGATGGTGTATCTCTTCTCTTGGCTTGCAGAAAAGATGATGAATGGGCATGGGCAAGGGATTAGGAAAATTGTTGTTAAGGTGGATTTTGTTAAAATATGACAAAAAATGTAAATAGAGTAATTCTGGTGAAATTTACTTATTACCTATTAGTTGGTTGTATAATGAAATGAATTTAGAATAACGAAATAGCCTAGGTTAAATTGGATGGCCCGAGAGGCTTTTAGTGAGTAGATAATCATTTGATTAATAGCTTTTCCAATCCCTTACCCCGTGGAGGTTTCCTTGACACCCTGTTAAGGTTTTACCATGTAAATTAATGTGCTTACCTTTTGTGTGTGTTTATTTCAATTTCTCATTCAGTTTCATTCTTCCTCTCCATTTAAAGTATTTCCTGATTCAATAGACTCTTCAAATTGAAATGATAGAGTTCTCACTATTTTAAATGATTGCAGCTTCATGCGGAACTTCCCTTTTGATATATTCCTTATGGATTTAATTTGAACTAATGTATTTTTATGGAGTTTTTTTTATTGAAGCATGAAGTAATACAAATTTCAAAGTCATAAGTTGGTACTTGTATTATGTATTATTCTTTTTAAATTTATATACTAGGCTTTTACATTTTCATATATAGTTTGAAATATTGTATTTCAATTAATGTGATTATCAAATACTGCATTTTTTTTAATATTTACTTATAAAAAATAACTGTATATGTTTCTATGGATTAACTAATTTTTCATAAATGAAAATGTTTTCTTTATTTTTAGAATGAATCATTTATTTAATATTTCATATAATTTAATATTTGATCCTGATAAATCTGATAAATATAGGAAGTTAACTATAATAGTAACGAAATGGAATTTCATTTAATATATTGTGTTTTTTTCATTTGTATTTCATTGATTTGGGTTTCAGTCAAATCCTATCTTCTGAGTACGAATTTGGCTCATATAACTGTAAATATTGCAATACCAAACCAAAATATTCTTAATTGTTGGCTTTCTTATGTGATATTCTTTCTCATTGTGGTAGAATTATTCCAAAAATAATGATATACTATATATCCTTATAGAAGATATTTGAATAATATTTTATATCTATTTATTCTTTTATTCCCAAGCAATTTTGTCAATTTTAACTCTGGAATTCTACAAATGTAGCTCTATTGTGCGAGTTATTTATGATAAGTTTTGTAGTAGTTTATGGTTTCTTCCTTTTTCCATCAGAGAAGTAGAATTTGATTAATGTAAAAATTATTCATATAAAGAACAAAGCGAGTTGCAGTGTCATAAAAGTATCTGTCATTGTAGTGGATTCAGGGTGTGATGAATTTAATATCTAACAGCATTTCATGCATTCAATTTTGGATTTGGATTATTGGAATGAGGTGTAAGACACACAAAAAACAAACTGGAAACAAACTTAAACAATATATTAATGAATGTCTCAATGAATGAGGTACAATTTGTACACATATAAATACATCAAAAATTGTTGAATTAGTTCCCTAGGTTCCTTGGACTCTAATAACCGATTAACTAACACAAACTAGCCCAAGGATTAGTTTCCTAACATTCCCCCTTAATCCGAAGGGATATACCAAAGTCCAAGAATGAGAGCTCAAAATGTAGAAATTCATCTCAGCTAAGAGCTGAATGTCTCTTGGAAATGGTTTTCAAAGATGTCCACAAACCAAAAATGGAAGAACTCAATGTCTCCACCAAAACTAATTCTGGAACCTATATAGCGGTTTTCAGAACAAAAAATGTGGTTTTAATATGACCAAAAACTATATAACTGTCACAGCAGTTCTTCAAAGAATTCCAAATCAGGAAGTGCTTGCTTAGAAAAAACTCAATCAACTGAGGTTGTGACTCAATATGTGGATCATTGACTCAGGCTTGCTTGAAATGTCGAACTTGAACCTATAGCAAACCACCCACCAACAAATCTCCCTTTGTCAGATACAAGGTGATACATATTCCTCATCAGTGAAAGACTCGTCACTCTTGAACAAACTATTTGATATGATGTCTAGATCTTCTTGGCTTCTTTCGTCCATTCCCAAGAAACAATCCATCCAAAACTTAGCTTCTCTCTTGTAGTGCTCTTCATTTTGAAACATTTGTTTGACTCATGATTTCGCTTTCCACAATGTTTGTAGGAATGAAGATCAAAACATCGATCTTTCATATGTCCAACTTTGTTACACTATTGGCATCTATCAACTTTTTCTAGAACTAAACCATCCAGAAAACATGCACTTCGAAATTTTATAGGTTTAGCAAAGTCTGGAATGTGTAAAGATACATCACTGTTATAACCAAGACCTATTCTGCGTTTATTGTGTGTCATCTCTTCCCATGGCCTTATAAGTGGTTTCACATCAGCACTTCTAACTGCGTCCAAATTTTCACTTGAAAGCACTTCATTTCTCTGATTATTCTTTGACTGATGATCAAGCTCAAACAAATTGTTGTTCTGAAAAAAAACCAGTTCAGAATCACAAGTTTTCTTTTGAAGTTTGTCTTATTGTAACTGTGATTCTAACTCCAAGAATTCAATTTTTATTTTAGCATTTTTTAAACATGATTGGATGTTAGAGAGCATGTCTTTGCTAACTTGGACATTGTCATGGAGAGTAGATAGTAGTAAATTTTTTCATAATTTTATTTAATCATTTATATTGGCCATATTCTCTCGTGAAGTATCAGAGTAAACTTGCAATCAACTCATAAAGAAGGGGTATCGGCTACCACTGAAACTGCACCCAATACAAACTTTTCAATAAATTAACTGGGTGTCGGTTTCAACCGATCATGCACCCATCAATAATACAAATCAAAACTTGTAGCAGACAAATTCAAAACTTCAAAACTTCCCTGGAAGTCTACTACGAGCAATACCAACAAGCCAACAAAAATATATGCACAACAAATTCTACACTCCAACCACCTCTTGAATATGTCAATTTTATTATCCCTCCAACAAAATGCTCTGAAAATATAATGACTAACACCAAAATTCTACTTTTAAATAAAAATTCATTAAATCTTGATGCCAAATTTTTAAGAATATACCTCAAAATGTGTAACTAACTCTGCCCAACATACTCTTGACAAAAACTTCCAAATTTTTGAATTAAAATGGATAAAATATGAAATTAATATTCAAACTTCCAAATAGTACCTTGAAATTATAGCTTAGATGGAGCAATAACCTGGATAATGCTGAAGAAACCCCCTTCACCCCACTCATTTTGGCAGACCTTAGCATGACATAACTTCAAATGAGCATGCAGAATGAATGAGAGGCAGCCTTGGTCAAACTCTCGGTCAACCTTTTGGAGCAAAAAATAGAGAAATCCTATTTTCACGGCGTTTATAGGTTCTTACTATTTTCCTCACATAGTTTCTTTTTGCTCCAAGATTAAAACAAGAAACATTCTGTCAATGAAACAGAAATTTAATGTCTACAAGTTTGTAGGCAAAACAGAGACCAACAACTTCTTCTTTTTTAATAAATAAATTGTAGAGCACACCACCACAATTTTGCAACCATTTGGGTTATCTGTAGTTCTCATCAAAGCTTCTTTTCAACCCACAAACAATATTTGAACATGTTTCCATTCCTGCAGATTTAGTTAAACAACAACCAGGTAGTTTATAGGACTATAGGGCGGGATAAAAATACGTATGCCGAAATAGAAATTTTATGCTTTGGAATTTCGTTTTCCTTATTAGCCATAGATTTCATTCTTATAAGACACAAAGATTGGAAATAATGATTTAACCCTTAGAAGTTGATGGATGGTTTCATAACTTGTCAAACATCAAACCCTTCAGCGCAGTTCAATATCCAAATCAAAACTTCTAGTATACCCCATCACATTTCCAGACACCCCTATAGCCTCTCACCTTTCATCCGTGCTATTGTATTTATTTCAATCAAACTACAGGCATCTTCACACTTATCATCTTCAATCTAGAATTTATTTTTGTTTTGTTTTTTTTTTTTTTAAAGACGTGAAGGAAAAACAAAGGAAGCGGAGAAAGTGTTTGAATAAATATTGTATAGGTTTTCTATTTTAGAAATAATTTCTCACTCCTAATAGTGTTGTCCATTAAAAAATAATCACATATTGTCATAACAATGCTTCCACTATGCCGGATAAGGTAAGACAGAAATTGATGCCAATTAAGTACGAAAAATTTATCCCAAGATGGAGTGTGAGAGTTTTACATACTATGTTAGCTTCATAGGAAAATTTGGCTACAATTTTCACAAGCTCGAACAACAACTCAATGTGAACAATTAACCCAGTTTTTGGCAGATGGACATTGTTACTGGAAAATCTCTAGGTTTATTTACAACCATAGATTCATAGTCAACAAGTTTAAATAAATCCGGTCTCTGCTGCCACATCTCTCATAGAATATATATCTCCACATTTAGGAAACACAGAGGCAAGGAACTAGAAAAGAGATCAAAAAATAAAAAAGTATTGTTTGCGGAGAAAAAAAACTATGTTAGTGGATACAATCCACGTCTCTATACCTTATTTATTTCATCATCTACAGTCTGTTGACAAGCCTGATACCACCAAGTTCACTGGTCGCTATTGAAACAGTTAATGTTTCTTTAACCATCAAAATTGCATTTTGTGCTAACGAAATTATTTATATAACTCAAACCCCTCAGCCTTTTTTACACAGAGTCTCGTTATCACACAATGCACAAAATATTTGGACTGACAGATGAAAACTTTGGTGTTCATAAAGGGCCACAAAACTAGTGACACATTTTAATTAACATGTGGATGAACAACTCGCTCTGATACCACTGTAAGACACACAACAAACAAAGTGAAAACAAAATTCAACTACATATTAATGAATGTCTCAATGAATGATGTACAATTTGTACACATATAAATACATTAAGAAACTTTTGAATCATTTCCCCAGGTTTCTTGAATTGTAATAATGAATTACCTAACACAAACTAACCTAAGGATTAGTTGTCTACCATGAGGATGGTTTTTAGAAAGATTGGGATGCAAATAATTTAATGAAATAAATATTATTAACGTGTTCAATTACTACATAGGATGGTGTTTTAGAAGGATTAGGATGCAAATAAGGTTAATGAGAGAAATATTATTAATGTGGAAAACTACTACATAGGCCAAAATACAGCATAACATTTTTAACAATTCGCTTCCTTCTTTATCATGCAATTATTAGTGGAAAAAATATAAAATTGTTTATTTCAATATAGGTTGATACATGTGAAACCAGCATGGCTTAAACCAATTCTAGTAATAGCTCATTAATATCCTCCATTCTTAGCTTTTCTTTCTTCACTCCTATTATTCATTGCTTAGTCTTCCCTGCAACGTACATTCTTTCTAAACTTCTAAATTTTATTGTTACTACTTTCTGTATTACCTTATTTTTCTTAAAAAACCACAGAAGGAAATTTCAAGTGTATATCATTTTTAAGGAGATTAATTCAAAAACAAATGCAATTTTTACTACTTTCTGTATTACGTTATTCTTCTTAAAATATTGCAAAAGGTTCTCTATGAAATTGTGGAAATTCCAAGTGTAGATCATTTTTATGGAGATTAATTAAAAAACAAATGCATGGATTCAGAATGTTTGACACAATATCCAACCAAGAAAGGATGAGTGCTGAAAAACAATAGATGATTTCACGATGAACTAGATGAAACAACAAAGAGGATATTTTATGAAGTAAATGATGCCTAGAAAAATATAGAGATACATGAGTGAGGTTGTATTTGTACTTGAAAATTCTATTCTACGAAAAGTGTTGAAAAGATTGAATTTTTCAGTACCATGTTTATTCTTTCCTTCATGGGTATGAGGATATTGATGTCACACTGAAAAATATAGTGGGTTTTACTTGATAAAATTTTAATAGAATTGTTATTCATTTTAAGCTAACTTGAAAATGTGGCCTAATCATAAATTTAAGAGCTAAGAAAATTGGAACATTGAACCACACAATATTTTATACTTTGGAATTGATATAGATACTATGTCGTATGTGTGATCCCTACAAAATGTTTGAAAAAACTCAAATTATGTTTGTCAAATAGTTAATGCTTGTTGTATTTCAATTTTCACACATGTACCTATCATAGAGTCCTCACTATGGTTGTTGTATGTCACATGAAAATAAGGTTGGCACCTTTGATGTGCTGCTTGTGGTCCATCGTTTCAATTAGCTATCTATTTCTATTTCTTGTAGATGATCATTTCAATTAGCTTTCTATTAGTGTTGACAAATGCCAGAAATCTCTCTCAACTCATGGGTTTTTTATCTATATTTTTTGTTTTAAATTATGTAAATAATGAGAAAGAAAAATTTACAAGAGAATTAGAAATAAGTTTTCCTTTCATTATCTAATTTTTTAATAAAAGAATTATAAATAAATCTATACCCAATAGCTATTGATAAGGGTAGATTCCCCGAGATAACTATTTGTGAATAAGTTGATACCCCATAGCTCTTGGTAAGGGTAGAGTTTCCAACATAGCTATTGATAAGGGAAGATTTTGAAATTTTGTTAGAGTTTTGTTAATAATTTACTCCATGGTGGTTAGATGGATATATATAAAAGGTTTTATCCCACTTTAATTTATACCCTAATTCAAGAAATTTTTAGTTTCATATTATATTAAGAATTGTTTGAGAATTCATAAAGGGTAAAAATCACAAAAAAATAAAGAGTCATCTTACTACCAAGAAATACATTTCAATCACTTACCATTTTAGCTTGTTTCCTTTTTTTTGCTAGAAAATATGGAATTGTTATTTCTTACCATTTCAATTTTTCTATTTTGCAGAGTTTCATTGTACGCAAAGTTTCCAATGCAAGTATTCAATTTACATATGAAGAAAGGAATTTAACTTAGAGTTGGATTCAAACTGAAGCATTTCATTGCATGCAACAATGTTCAATGGAATGCACCTTTTATGGATGAAGGATACATATGTGACACCGTTGCATCATGTCACACTCTCAAACAACCAATTTAGATTAATTCAATAGATTGGCATGATGAGAAATAAATGTGTATTGTGCGTTCCATGCATGAGGAAATAAGAATATACTGCATCAAACTGATATAATGCCACTCGAAGGACCACCAAATCATACTATTATACGTCTATGTCATAGTAATCAAATTTAAATTTGGTCTTTTCATCATCTTGGTAAGTTTATAAAGTTTGGTTATGATCTCTTAGAGATCAAGTTGTTAGTCTTTGTGAAGAATGTGATATTATGTTATTCATGTAATTATGCTATAATTGTGTGAGTAATAATGAAAATACATACTTCTATTACCTAAAACATTATCTTAAGTGGGTTTAGGGTTAATGTATCAACAAAATTATGAGTGAGGTCATAGTGAGTCTTATTTTTCCATCATTGGGACAACTTAGTGGTGTTAGTTCTGTCAATTTTGTTATCAAATCAACTTGCATTGCTACATAATCCTTTAGTACAATGGTTATGAGACATGCTACACATCCTCCTTTGCTACTCTTTCATGATTCAAGTCTAAAATTTCAATCATAATCCTTGAAGGTGGGTTCAAACCATCTTGAGAGTTCAAAAATTGTTTTCACATCTGATAAACCAATGATCTTCTCTTTTTTCGACGTAAAACATTCTGGAAATCAGTTGGAGTTCACTGTTAGGATGCCATAATGTACCATTTTGACCGTACATTTTGTTATCATTCCACTCTTTTCCAGTCCATACTTAAAGCTTATACCATCACTTTCATCCATTCTTCCAAAGGAATATAACATTATTCTCTTTACTATATGTTTAACTTGTTTTACATATAATTTTACATTACTTTCATATTCAACCATTAATCAAAGATATATAGTTGCTGAGACAGTTATAAAACCGCAGATAATCTATCATGGCTATCTGAAGACCGCGTTGTTGAAACAATCAACATGGTATGCAAATCTCATTGCTGAAACAACCCGTGATTTACGATTTTGAAGCAGTATTTCAAGCATAACAACAAAAATAAAAGAAAATTAAGGAAGTTGTTACATAGGCCACTTTGAAGCTAGTACCATCGTAACCATTTTAATAGCATTTTGCTATGGAAGAACAGAAAGGTCCTATTTCAGTATAGAAGATCAGATTGGGTTAAAAATAGGATTTCTATAATGTAAATCAATTGTAATAGATGTATCCTCTTTAAAAAGAGGAGAAATCAGCATTAGACAAAAATTAGAGACTACAGGAGGTTCATTTTTTAACAGAGAAGGAACGTGAATCCTTTGTAATATGTACTTTCAAGAGATGAATAAAATTTTGTTCTGAGAATTTCATTTTAATTCCTTCTTCTGGAGAATATTGTGAGAAGGAAAGGGCCTGCCTTCTTCACAAGATTCACCCATTTGTTCCTGTATTTTGTTAACTGTTCTTTCCATTCATGCCTTGTTAAACTCGGTTTGCTGAATTCATTTATGAAGTATTGGAATTTTGTTGTCTATTAATGAAGCTCTATTTCCATTACATGTTACATTGATTTCATACAATTCATTCTTAAGAAGTTGTGGATTATTTTAATTGGCAATACTGTTTATAGAATGATTTTGTGAAAGTTTGGTAATCAAAAATAGGTGTTGAAGATTCCTACTTGGGGAATAGGGTCCTGTTCTCTATTATAGCATAATTTGCCTTTCCTTTTGTAGATTGGTTTCCTTTCCTAGATGTTGTCTTTTTAATGTAATCTAGGATTCTTTTGATAGTTGTCTGCAATAGAATTATTGTCTTTGCTGTAACTCAAGTAGACTTTAGTTTGTTGAAGCAAGGTGTGACTAGTGCAATTTTTACTACAACATTTCATTTCTTTTGAGATTGAGCATATACAGTGTGTGATTGCCTTTGAAATAAAAAGACTTCCCTGGGTTGACAATTTATGTAGCACTTGAATTGTTTAATTTGATAAACAATTAAAGTGACCAACATTTTGGCGCTGTTGTCGGGGACGACAATTATAGATTTCAAAAGCATTGATGTTTTTCTTTCAAATGTGGATATTTCATGAGAAGACACAGAACCCATAAGAAAAATAACCCTACAGGTGGCAAGGGAAAAGGAAGGGGAGGAAGAAAGACCTTTATTGATGAGATTGTATCAAAAGCTAAATATTCTCAGAGACTAAGCTCTCGAAGGCCAAAGCCTCAACACTCCCCTAAATTTTTCAAGAAGTTGTGAGCCTTGAGAACATTGAGGAACCAACAGAAAGGGTTGAATAACCAGTAGGAAACGTTGAAGAACCAGTAGAAAGCGTTGAAGAGCCATTAGAAAGCATTGAAGAGCCTGCAGAAAACGTTGAGGAATCAGTAGGAAACATTGAAAAAGTAGCACAAAACATTGAGCAGCCAATAGAAAACATTGAGGATCAAGCAAGTGCAGTAGGAGATCAAATAATGGAAGGGAATAATCAAGGATTAATCGGCGGAGGACAAGTAGATATTGAAGGAGAGGGAAAAGATGAGAATTATCTCTCTACCTTGGGATTTCCTATTGGTGATATCCCTAGAGGAGAAACTCCCATGAAGAATATCCCACTTTCATCCTTACCTAACTTCCATGGTTTATCTTCTAAAGATCCTGACGAATTTCTTTTTGAATTTGATATATTACGCAGAAGTTATGATTATGTTACCAATGCCCAAAAGTTGAAGCTATTTCTAGAAACACTAAAAGGAAATTCACTAAGGTGGTTCATGAGTCTTGGAGGCCATGTAATCACAACATGGGAACAGATGAAACAGAAGTTTCTGCTTAAATATCAATACTACTGGCGAACAAGAGAAAAAAGAGAGGAACTATTTAAGATGGTACAAAAGGAGGACGAAAATTTGGAGGACTTTGTGGAAAGACTACAATACAATTTGCATAGATCCAATCATCTCGATGTAAGTAAAGATATTCTTAAAACAATATTACTAAAAGGAGTGAGGGATGACTCTTTAGATATGCTAAATATGCTTAGGAAAGGGGATCTATCTAAAGAATTATATGATGAAATTGTTAACCTCTGTAAAAGATGTTCAAGAGGAGCTACAAGGAACAGGTCAAACAGTAGAGATACCACATACTCAAGAGTTCAAAAATCAGCCAGTGGAGGAGCAACAAGAGCCGAAATAGGTAATCTACTGGAAAAATTTAAAACTGAAATGTTAAGTTCTTTTGCTGAAATGTTAAGTTCTTTTGCTTCACATATTGACACCTTGCATGTTAAGAAGAAACAAGTTGAAGTAGAGCCATATTTGGCTATCTTTTGCCCTAAATGCAGAGATAAACATCCACTAAGGGAATGCCCATTAGACAAGGTGCCAATTTTCACCCTTTGTGAGAAAGATCATGAAACACAACAATGGCCTTCTTTACTAGGAATAAAAGCAGCGTTGCAACCAATCGAAGAAGAGGCTAAAGTAGTCTATCTGCTGACACGGAGAAGACAATGGCAACCACGAGGACAAGGTATGAACTCTAATATGCCATTTACATTTTCTAATCGTTGGAGCAATTATCCTTCTTTTAGTCAAGAAAATTACCCTCCCTTTAACCAAATGCAATACCTGCCCTTCAATCAAATTAATTACCCACCCATGCAACAAACAAACCCTCCCTTTGTAGATCCTGCAATGTGGACTACTTGGCCTCCACAACAACAATCTTACTTTAACGAGTGCAATTCGAATTGGAGGGGTCAAAAACTCCCATTCCCAAATCAAATTCCTCAATTTCAGAAACCACTTCCTCTACCATCAGGTGCTCCACTGAATAACCAAATGATGAGACCCTAGCTACCTATACAACAAAATCATAACCCCAATAATAAAGTTGTGCAAGTTATTGATATTCAAAACAATCCTATATTTCTTGTTTTCCTTGCACAATGTAATGACATTCATCTACGATATGGGAAAATAGTTGAACCCATTATCGATGATGTTACCTCTTCTCATTCTACTAAAGAAGAAACTGAAAAATGTGATTCACATAAAGAGGTACAACCGCCCTCTAACAAGGGTGATCAAACAACAAAGCCACCATTCCCTGAGCATTTAGTTTTAACTAGAACACCTGAACCACCTGCTTTTAATATTTTAGGGGAATTGCAGAATCTGTATGTTAAAATTCTACTTTTACAGGCACTAAGAGATGTACCAATTTATGCTAGAACGATGAGAGATATTTGTGTTAAGAAACCCGATAGGAAAGCTAAATATCCCCTTACTGTTCATGTTATGGGTGATCTATCTGCATTAATGTCCGGTAAAACTCCTCCAGTTAAATATGGTGACCCTGGCCATCCTACTATTACAGTCCAAATCAGTAAAAAAATAATCCCTCAAGTTCTGGTAGATTTAGGTGCTGTTATAAATATTATGACTCTTGAAACTTCAAAATTGCTACCGCTAAAGAACACAATCAAAGATACACCAACTATTCTAGAGTCATCTGACCATTATACAATCAAACTAGAAGGAGTTATTGAAGACTTAGTCATCTCAGTTGAGTCTTGGAATTACCCAGCTGATTTTGTGGTGTTACAAACTAAAAAAAAGTTGGGGGGACATCCTCTAATTCTGGGAAGACCATGGTTAGCCACAGCCAATGCCTTTATTAGCTGCCAATCTGGTTCAATGAAAATTTCCAATGAATATGAAACTAAGAAGCTTACTCTCTACCCTCACACTACACCCATGATTAATAATGCAAATTATGTATGGATGGACTATGATGATAATGCTATTCAACCTATTTTGACTATCGGACAAGCTTTAAAACTTAAAGATACCACTAAAGATGAGGTAATTAATAATTTCATTTGTGGACACTCCTCTATGACTTTTGAAACAAATAATCAACTGGCTGCACTTTTGGAATCAGATACCCAGGAAAAGCTTAAATATGAATATCTACCTCAAACATCAACCACCATCTCTTCTAAAAGCATAACAGTAGAAATCGAACATGGAAAAACACTAAATATAAATCCTGATCTGACAGTTGCTGAAACATAGCAATTAATGAAGTTATTGCTTGAAAATAAGGAAGCATTCACATGGGACTATACAGATATGAAGGGAATCTCCCCTGAATTATGTACTCACTGTATCTATATCATGGAAATTTTTCGACCAGTCTGTCAACCCCAACAACGAATGAACTCTAATTTAAGAGAAAATTTCAAAGAGGAACTTTAGAAATTGTTTAATGCGGGGTTTATATACCCTATATCTGACAGCGAATGGGTTTCCCCATTGGTAATAGTTCCTAAGAATAACAGGAAATTGAGAGTGTGTGTAGATTATAGAGCCTTAAATAAAGCCACTCAAAAGGATCACTTTCCTTTACTGTTCATTTATCAAGCGTTGGATAGTTTGTCAGGAAATAAATTCTTCTCTTTTTTAGATGGGTTTAGTGGGTATAATCAAATCAGAATTGCACCCCAAGACCAAGATAAGACCACTTTTACTAGTCCTTGGGGAACTTTTTCCTATAGAGTTCTTCCATTTGGACCATGTAATGCACCAGCAACCTTTCAAAGGGCAGTTATAGGAATCTTTTCTGATATGCTGAATGACTCCATGGAAATATTTATGGATGAATTTACCCCTTATGGTGTGCCTTTTGAAGATGCATTACAGAATCTTGAGAAAGTACTTAAACGTTGTATACAACCTCACCTCTCCTTAAGCACCGAAAAATGTCATATGATGATGAGTGAAGGAGTAGTGCTTGGAAATTTTATTTCATCTCAAGGAATTCAGGTAGATCCATCCAAAATGCAAGTCATTCAGAGCCTTCCTATTCCTAAAACACAAACAGATGTAAGAAGTTTCCTAGGACATTCAGGATATTACATGATATTTATTAAAAACGTTTCCAAAATAGCTTCTTGTTTTTTTGTGTTACTTATGAAAAATGTTGAATTTAAGTGGACTAATCTTTTCCAGGAGGCCTTTTAGAACTTAAGAATCAGTTATCCACAGCTCCTATTTTGAGAGGACCTGATTGGGCACTTCCCTTTCATATATCCTATGATGCTTTAGATACCAAAATTGGAGTTGTCTTGGGACAAGAAGAAAACCATATTCCTTATGCTATCTACTTTATCAGTAAGAATATGACTCCTGCTGAGCTTAATTATACAGTTACCGAAAAGGAATTTTTAGCAGTAATTTATGTTATTAATAAGTTTTGACATTACATTACTGGTTACTCTACTTTTTTCCATACTAACCACTCGGATATCAAGTATCTAATGAACAAATCTGTCACAAATGCTCGAGTTACCAGATGGTTATTGTTATTACAAGAGTTCGTTATTACAATTGTAGATCGACCACGTAAAGAAAATGTTGTTGCTGATTTTCTTTCTCAGTTAAGGGTTGATGATAATACTCTAGTAGATGATTCCTTTCCTGATGAGTATTTATTTGTAGTATCTGCTCACTCACCATGGTATGCAGACATTGCCAATTATTTGGTTGCAGGGAAGTTACCATCACACCTATCACATCGAGAGAAAATAAAAATCATTCAACAAAGTGCTCAGTATAGCTGAATAAGTGGGTGTCTTTTCTATATAGGACTTGATCATGAAATCCGAAGATGCATTAGAGAGGATGAGGTGTATGATATACTAAAAGCTTGTCATGATGGCCCTTGCGGAGGGAATTTTGTTGATAAGAGAACGGCACATAAAATTATTAGGATGGGTTATTATTGGCCCTCACTCTTTAAGGATGTAAAGAAATATGTTCGGGCTTGTGACAACTGTCAGAGAATGGGTCAACCTAATCATAGAGATGAAATGCCATTAAACCCCCAGGTAATACTTGAACCATTTGAAATATTGGCCTTAGATTTTATAGGACCCATTAATCCTCCATCCAATCAAAGAGTTTATACACTAGTTTGCACAGATTATATGACTAAGTGGGTGGAGGCCAAAGCACTTCTTAGAGCTAATGAAGAAGCTGTCCTAGCTTTCCTATTTGAAAAAATCTTTGATATATTTCGAGTCCCTAAAGAGCTAGTTACATATGGAGGACCTCCTTTCAATTCTCATGGTTTCAAAGCCACCCTTCAGAAATATCACATTCATCATAGAATGACTACACCATACCACCCCCAAGCCAATGGGCAGGTGGAGAGTAAAAACAAAGTAATAGAAGCCATTCTAACCAAAACAGTGAAGGATAACCAAAAGGATTGGTCTCAAAGGCTCCCTGAAGCACTATGGGCTTACAGAACTACTTGGAGAAATACTACAGGATTTTCTCCCTACGAATTGGTTTATGGTAAAAGTGTTTTTTCTCCTGTGGAATTTGAAATTAAAACTTTAAGGACTGCTTTAGCTGTTAACCTTGATTTGACTAATGCACAGACAGCTAGGTTGCAGTAGCTTCATGAACTGGATGAGAACATATTATATGTCATTCATCAGACAACTATGATCCAACAACAAAGAACAAAGTGGCATGATAAAATCATCAAGAATAAGTAGTTCCAAAAAGTTAATTGGGCTTTATTGTATGATTCTTGATTTGAAAACTTTCAAGGGAAGCTACATATAAGATGGTTGGGACCCTACGAAGTAGATGCCGTTTTTCCCAATGGGACAGTAAGGCTCTTAACAATTGATGACTCTAAAACACCACTATTAGTAAATGGTCATCGGCTTCGTCTGTACCAGCGCCCTATTTCCAAAGAAGATTTTAAGGCCATTTGCATGGTAGATGCACATTGTCTATTTCTAGGGGAGTCTTCTGCTCCTCACTAAATTTGATTGTTTTCTACACTGTTTTTTTTAGTATTAGATTAGATTTTTTTAAACTAATAATCCCTATCAAGGTCTGGCATGTTACAATTGATTATTTTGTAGATTCTTGATTAAGGAAAGGCTTACCAAGGAAGGAAAACTTCACCATAATCAAATCCAAGCTTCATTGTGAGAAGCATTGCTCCCCTCACTTCAACTTATTCATAAGTTAACTTCCCCATCTTCCAGTAACATTTCATCATTCATTCCCTTCATTAATTTTTCCCTTTTCATATCATTTTCCATATTTTCCCCATTGCTGAAACACCATTCTTCAGCAAATATCTTCCCTATTTTTCATATTGCTGAAATACCATTCCTTAGCAAATATTTTCCCCATTTTCCCACTCCTAAAACATCACTCCTCAGCAACACTTTCCCTATTTTTCCATTTCTGAAACACCACTTTTCAACAGCATTTCATTCATTTTCTCGTTGCTGAAATACCATTTCTTTCTCCAAAAACATGACTATGAAACATTTTATGTCATGAAATCATCTCCTTTAGTTCTTTCATTTTCACTTCTCTTATTCCTCGTCTTAATCCTGTCCTTTCACTGCCTTTTCCTATGATTAAACATACCTCTAATATGATCTCCCTCATGTTTCACAAATATTATAATGTTCTTCCATGACTATTGAGCCATTATAAACAAGAACTATATTTTTCGAACTAAAAATCAAAGGTAAACATGAGGTATGTAAATTTTATATGTAAGTACAATTAAAGTATGGTTTAAAGAGAATATTTTGTTTATTATGACTACAATATCCGCACACTTAAAGACATCATTTCACCATATTTTGGGGGGAATATATAAATTATATTCCATCATTTCACAGCATTCCAATTATTGTCATTTTTCTTACCCATTACTTCGCCTCTTCACCATTACTCCATGTTCTCATTCGCAAAGTTTACTATGTTCGAAGTTTGGTAACTTCGCTCTTTGACTCTGCATTTTACCAAATATGTTTAACTATGGGAGGACCTACTATTCAACATGAGCCTAGCTCAATAGCTTTTCTTGAATTATTCCTAGACGCATATCAGATTTTTCAGCAGACAGGCTGGGTGGGATATTTTGAGAGACTTCAAGAGTTTGATCCACAGCAGGTCCTTGAATTTGCACAAAATCTTCAGGAATATCATTCCATTGTTTAGGGAGTCCGAATTCCAGTATCATAGGGCGACATAGCATAGGTTTCAGGTTTGACAGTCATTGGAACTCGATGGTTTAGTCGAAAGAACATCATTCTGAATGCACAATAGAACTTTCTTCTACGAGGAGAACACGTCGAGCTTAAAGGTCGGGGTGTTGGACTTCACTCATTGCCCCCTCCTTGGTTGAGAGTTTCTGAATTCGTCAAATAGTATCTCACTTGTGAAGGTTGCTATCAGGTAGTCTATTAGCATGATTTTGTCTTAATGAGTCATTTACGACACGATAGACTAGTGAAAATTCCTTACTATTTACTTGGATGCATTAGAAATATGTCATATTATTGTAGACGTGTAAAATTCCCACTCCTTTCCCTCACTCATCACCGCCTTGTTCAGCTATTGATTCAGAGGGGTTTTACTCAACAAAAGCCTCCTCTAAACAACCCACCCCTACACCCTGAGCAAGCTATTGAAATTCCTTAAGAAGCTACTAAAAATCCTCAAGAAATTCCTGAAAGTTCCCACGAGAAGCAACAAGAGAATATGATAGAATCTCCATCAATTCCATCCATAGAACCAACTAATCCATTTAACCTTTCTTCGAGTCCATCTCACCACTTCGCAAAATCATCTAATCATAGTGTCCACATTCCCAGTGATGACTCTCAGGCCGACACACCACTATCTTCCTCTATTCGTAAAATGGAAAGGAAAATCACAACTTCCTCCCTATCAAAAATGAGAACGAGGGTCGTAACTAAAGAAAATACCTCCTCTGACAACCCTTCTCCTAGGGAAAAACCCTCTCATAAAAGGAAAAATAAAACTACTACTTTTTTTGCCTTCTTACCTAGGAGACAAATGAGGACGTCTATTGAAGAAGAAACCATTCCTATTACCCCTAATCCCGCAACCATTTTGTTAAAACTTCACACATCACCACCCTTCCAAACCCCAGAATTATTACCTGTCTCACCCTGTGGCACTGAAACACAAGAGCCAGATGCCCAGGGTAATATGACATCATTTTCTACAGATCAAGTAGCTGTCCCACAAGAACCAGCTACTCAGTCAATAGCTAAAACACAAGAACTAGGTACAGATGTACAAGAACTAGACATCCAATATGTTGTTATCACACAAGAACCAACTACAGTTGAAATACAGAAATCAATTTCGGAGAATGCAACTGATATACAAGGCCTAGTCACCATGGCTTCCCTTTTATAAGAAAATGAGTTTTTAAAATCAGAATTAGAAGCTTATAAGTGAGAATTGGTAATGCCAAGGGATGCCTATGACAAGGAGGTAAATTTTTATAACCTGGCCCATACAGCATCCATGGAAGACAAACATACAGAAAATGATCCATATAAAGAATATATGTGCAACCAATGTGGAAACATCTATCACCAAGTAGGATATAAGATAGTTCATGTTCCAATGCCAGGAGCATCTACATCTTCTAAAGTCAAAGAGGAATGCCCTACTGTTACACAAGAACCAGTAGGGCCTTCAAAAATTTCAGAAAAATAAGTTGATGTACAAGTATCATGCCCTACTGTAATTGATTCTACTACTCAGACTATACCTCAGCCTACCACTTGTAATGCTGGAACACAAACTAAACCACGGAATGAGATGGAAATAATGAACAAGTGGAGGAAACAGTATGCCATTTCGCAAGATAAAATCTTGCAGCAGCACAAATTGGTTTGGCAGAATCGTATATATTCCAACTGGGAGATCTTGGAGCAAAAACTCCAGCAATCTAGAGTTTACAAGAAGGAGAACAAAGAGCTAAAAGGCAAATTACTCCTAATGTTTCAACTGGTACAAAAATTATTGGCTACTAGGAAGCCATCTCTACATTACTCTTTATTTCTCTCAGAATTCCTTGTTTACTTTCAGTTGAAAGCAGTCAAAGATGGAAGACCCCATTAGGTGCTTACATCTAAATAGTTTGTGAAAAAATTCGCAAAAGCCTCCACCAGTGATCAGCACTTACTATGTGAGTTTTACCTTGACAATGAAGCCATCCCTAAAAATAGAAAGATTAATCTTAACCCTCTTGTTGGCAATATTCAGATCAGGGAATTTGCCTCTTTTCTTGCTAATCAGATTACATGGCAGATTAATTTTCTTGCAACGAGGCATAATGAAGACAACCGCCTTCTCTGGATAAGGCCAAAACCTCAGAACCCTGCCATATTTGTGGCAGAATATCATCAATTTTTGCAGAAGCCAGGGATGACTAAACATATATAGCAATTATAGGCTTCAATACTCCAAGATTGTCACCATTTTATCAGGGCCAAATAAATCGTTGCTTGAAGAGCAAACAATATGTTTTGGAAAAAATCCTCTAAGGAGAGGCAGGAGTATAATCCTTTTAGCCCTACTAACCTTGAAACTGCATTGTCTAGAGTACCCAATTACATCAGATGTGTTCAACAATGTGTTGAAAAGTGGATAGGGTACCACTTTCATTTTCCTATTTTATGGATGCCAACAGAAGAATATCATGTTCATCATAGGTTGGCTAACAAGGATGAAGCAACAGCTTGGAAAAGATTGCAAAATGTGTAAGGATTCAGAGCTTTAACATATAGCACCTTCCATAGCTACTTCCTAAGTAATTTGCATGCCAAAAGCCAGTATCCAAACTCTGACTCAGACTAAAGTTGCCTGATGACATGCAACCCTTTTAGTTGGGGGGGATGTTAGGACCCCATAATATACCATTTTGACCATACATTTTGTTATCATTCCACTCTTTTTCAATCCATATTTAAATCTTATACTATCACTTTCATCCATTCTTCCAAAGGTATCTAAAATTCTTCTCTATACTATATGTTTAACTTGTTTTACATATAATTTTACATTACGTTCATATTTAATCATTAATTGAAGATATATAGTTGCTGAGACAGTTTGAAGATTGTAGATAATCTATCATGGCTATCTGAAGACTGCGTTGCTAAAACATTCAACATGGTATGCAAATCCCATTGCTGAAACAACCCGTGATTTTCGATTTTGAAGCATTATCTCAAGCATGATGGCAACAAGAAAAGACAAGTAAGGAAGTTGTTACACAGGGCACTTTGAAGCCAGTACCATAATAACCATTGTAACAACATTTTTCTATGGAAGAACAGAAAGGTCCTATTTTAGTATAGAAGATCAGATTAGGTTAAAAATAGGATTTCTATAATTTAAATAAATTGTAATAGATGTCTCCTCTTTAAATATAGGAGACATCAGCATTAGACAAAAATTAGATACTACGGGAGGTTCATTTTTGAACAGAGAAGGAACTTGAATCCTTTGTAATATGTACTTTCGACATATGAATAAAAGTTTTTTCTAAGAATTTCATTTTAATTCCTTCTTCTGGGGAATCTTGTGAGAAGGAAAGGGCCCGCCTTCTTCACAAGATTCACCCATTTGTTCCTGTAGCTTGTTAACTGTTCTTTCCATTCATGCCTTGTTAAACTCTATCTGTTGAATTCATTTATGCAGTATTGGAATTCTGTTGTATATTACTGAAGCTCTGTTTCCATTACTTGTTGAATTGATTTCATACAATTCAGTCTTAAGAAGTTGTGGATTATTTTAATTGGAAATCTTGTTTATAGAATGAGTTTGTGAAATTTTGGTAATCAGAAATAGGTCCTGAAGATTCCTACTTGGGGAATAGGGTCCTTTTCTCTGTTATAGCATAATTGGCCTTTCCTTTTGCAGATTGGTTTCCTTTCCTAGATGTTGTCTTTTTAATGTAATCCAAGATTCTTTTGATAATTGTCTGCAATAGAAAGATTGTCTTTGTTGTAACTCGAGTAGACTTCAGTTTATTGAAGCAAGGTGTGACTAGTGTAATTTTTACTACAACATTTCATTTCTTTTGAGATTGAGCATATACAGTGTATGATTTCCTTTGAAATAAATAGAGTTCTTTGGGTTGACAATTTATGTAGCTCTTGAATTGTTTAATTTGATAAGAAATTAAAGTGACCAACATTCGCTATGTTAACTCTACAGGGGATACACTGCATTGAGGGATAGTTGATGAGCTTCTCTAAGTTAAGATTTTTTCACCACCTCCTAGTTTCGAATTCTCATTTTTATGAAAGGCTCATCTCATATGTTGTTCAATTTACCTTTAACTATTAAAGAAAGTAGCTAGATACCTCACTAACCTTGAATTCTTAGTTCGTTGGACTTTCTTCCTGCACTAATGCTACAAATGTATTTTCACCATATTTCTTAAACCTTATACTGGGTTTCCATATAATATTTATAGGAGATGCATGGGGATGAGATGAATAATCTCACTGAATTTTAAATCAAAATGTTTTAGGGTTTTCGAGAAATGAGCCACCATCATTTAAAACTATGTTTGAATTTTATCGAAATCCGTGAGTCAAATTTAGTTCATATTTTTGTGGATATGAATTATAATGATATTAACCTTTTAAAAAAAAATAAGCTCAATCTATTTCTCTATTTAAGAGATATTCAAAAAGTATCAGTTGTTGCGCTTTAGCACTACGCTTCTATTGTAGGTGATGATATTTATGAATGGAAGTTTATAGTTTAGATATATGTTTTCCAATGGTTGTATGATGATTTGGAATTTTTATTATATTTTATTGGCACATAAAAAGTATAGGCGATGATCAAAAGTGCGCGGAAGATGAGTTCATTGCACTTAGTCACAACACTCAGTTGTTGTGATTTTGTTGCAGGGGACTTCTTGTGTTTTTTACTGTATTAGAAGTGAACGTAAAAATTGGATTCTAAAAAATTGGAGATGAATTTTGAAAAATTAAATACTTTTTTTCAAGATTATCTAAATAAAAAAATCCTCCTTCATTTTCTTCACACGTGTCATATATTGAAATATTTGTGTGAATCTTTACAACCTAGTTTTCAGATTTCATAATTTTCTGTTTTAGTCATGATATTTGTGTGCATTGTATGAGTATCCAAAGAATGATTTTTAAAAACTAAGAGATTTTTCTCTCAAGAACACGTGCATATAAAAAAATCTCCTTGTGTTTCATGACAACAATCATTACTGGAGAGATATGATTTAATATTTGACCCCTATTTTCTAGAAATTTTGTCCCCATTTCAGGCATATAGTTTCTAAATCTAATGTAACTAACTCTACATTTGGATAAATGGTAGAGATAAACACCCTAAGTCCAAGGATGAGATAACTTTATATATTTCATGAATTTTAATGTGCAAAAGGTTGATTGGGCAGGGTTAGTCAAAGGAAACACTCTGCATTAAAATTTTCACTTTTTAATGTTTTTAGTGAATGATCAAGGCTGAGGTATGTTCTCTCAAGAATTCATGTATTAGTTTCTGATGGTGATGTATTATTCTGTGTTGTAAATTTCTACCTTGTCACAATAATACTTGAATGTTAGGTTTTCATGTTTAATTTAGCTGAATTTGTTTCAGAATTCACTTTTTGAGTGCTCTGTTATTTCTTAATAAACATTTTAATGTTTCCTTATACACATATACCTAGTCTTAATCCTTATCTAGAACACTAGAAGGATTGTCTACCTTGACTCTATTTGAATATTCCTCATTTTTTCATACTTTCACTGAAAAATCATTACTTTAATATGACTCCATGACCAATGTATATTTCATCTCCCTTGCAATAAAACTATTAAATCTTATTCCCCTGTGATGTCTGAATATATAGATAGGGAGAGCCCTCTCTAAAGCTACAAGGGCTAGATTTGAGTTTCAAAGGGGTTTCTAGTTACCTTTTGGTACCTCTACTCAGCCTGGAGGAATTACGAAGTGCTAAAATAGTGGCGCCATTGTTGGGGAGCGAAAGGTTCCATATTCCCTAGGAAAAAATCCTAAATATCAAACTTGACTTCTGATGTTGAACAAAATCCAAACGCACGAAGGTTGTACCATGCACTCAGTGACTCCAATCCAATTTCAACATCATCCAAAGACTCCACTCGAAGGAGGATTCAAAAATCATGGTTTTACTGGAAAATCTACTATATCAAGATGAGTTTTGTATCTCCAAGGTATTTTCCTTTAAATAATATGCATATTCCAGGTTTTTGAAATCACATGCCTCATGTATATTGGAAAATTTTCTTAATAAAATTCAAAGATAAGAAAGGAGATGACGTTGCCTTGCATTTGCTCAAATTATATATGAACATACATAGGTTAGGAGGTGATTTTCATGAGGATTGCTTAATCAATATGTTTATGGAAACTTAGGAAGAAAAAAAAGGTCTTGGTATGAAGCATTGCTTCCTGCTATAATATATTCCCTTAAAGATTTATACATAGTGTTATGTAAGAACTATAAAGACAGTTACTCCTCAATAGTGTTGGTTGAAACATTTTGTGGATATTTTGATAGTCTTATTAAATATTTGGAAAAGTATATTGATTATGAGGATTTGATGGATAATGAAATGAAAGAAACTATGTCTGAACTATATTCTCATCAAGAAATCACAATAGTAGAGGCTAGCTTCCATGACACTCAAGAAATATTCAACGGAAGAAAATTTATCCTTCAATTATAGATCATAATTTTAATGTTCAAATTCATAATTTTGTCCTTGAGAATGATGATGAAATTATATAGTCCTCAGAATATTTAAGTAATCAAAACAATAATTTGGATAATTCATCATATTTTAGAATTATCCAATATTTTCCTCAGTCATCTACTCAAGTGAATAGTCAGATTAGATCCAATTAAGATTTTATCCTACATATGAAAAATGTGATTTGGGTCTTAGAATAAGATATGAAAATGAAAATGTTTTTCTATGTCCTTTGGACAACCAAAATGAGATTGTTTTTTAATTGAAAAAAAAAATGTTTTGATCTCTTAGCTCATCAAGAAGAAGTTTATCAAAGGAAAATTTATGATGTTGTATGCCGAGAAAATTTAGACAGTAAATCGAAAAATTTCAAGAAAACAACAAAAACGTATATGGTACTGTTCGCTCTAAAATATAGAATACAATAAGTATTTCTTCCTTTTTATTCCTTTGAAGATAAGGGTGATACTTTTGTTGAGGTACATGAAAGATTGTGTTTAGATGATCCTCAAACACATGCCATGGATATTATTTAGGAATGTATAGATATTATCCCTGAGATGCATGATAGATGAGAGATGAACAATTGGCTCCTTTCTCAATCAAGAATGGTCTTAAGACTGTTGAGTGAGAAACAAGGTAGATAGTAGAAAATCATGAAAAAAAATCCTTACTCTATGATCACCAAACAAATAGGTATTCCCTTCATGATTTATATGACCTTTTTGGTAGGTTTTTGCAGTCATTAGAACATTAGAAAGTTGTTGTATTTATGGATCATGAAGAGTTTTTCAGTGGGAAGTTTGAGTTCCCATTTTCCGAGTTTATTTTTTTTCCTGTGGAAGTTGAATGGAAGCTTTAGTCAAGTAGACATTTCCTTGACTAGTGTCATTGTAAATTTGTTATCACTTGATATTGTTTTCCTTTGAATATGTTAGAGTAGGAAACATTGTGATCAATAATATTTTTTGGTAAGCACTTGTCTTAGTTTCATTTTCATTTTTTCAAGAAGTTTTTGTAAGTTAGTATTTAGTTTGTAGCTTGAGTATGGGTTTGGAGTGTGATTATTTTGAGATTAGGTTCATATGAATTATTAAATTATTTTTAGTTGGAATTTCGTGAAGGTCACAGGGCATATGAGGTATCAATTTTCAAGTTGTGATTCACCCAATGGTTTGGCAAATGTTCTACGATGTTCTTTGGCACCTCACAGGGAGGATACCATCCCCATTGGAGCTAATATTAGATTCCTATGTCACTATAATCAAAATTAAATTTGGCTTTGTCGTAATGTTTGTCAATTTATAAAGTTTGGCTATGATCTCTTAAAGATAAAAAAATTTGTCTTTGTCAAGAATGTGATATTATGTCATTGTTGTAATTATCTTAGAGTTATGTGAGAAATAATGTAAGGACATACATTCATTCCCTACAAGATTTTCTTAGGTTGGTGTAGGATTAATGTGCCAATAATATTATGAGTGAGGCCATAGTCAGTCTTATTTTTCCATTAGTGAGACAAGTTATTTGTGTAAGTTGCATCAGTTTTGTTCTCAAATCAACTTGTATTGTGAAATCAACCTTCAATACATCATTTATGAGACATGTTGTGCATCCTCCATTGATGCACTTTCATGATTCAAGTTTTAAATCACAATCATAATCGTTTTAGGAAATTTTAAACCATATAGACAATATAAAAACTTGTTTTAGCATCTAATAAAATGATGAACTACTCGTTTTTTGACAGAAAAAATTCATGACATTAGGTGGAGTTCATTCTGCTAAATTTGTAGGAGATTTGTTGCACTCAAGGATAGACGTTATGCTTCTGTAAGTTAAGAGTGTATCACCACGTCTGGGTTTCAAATTGTCATTTTTCTTAATGGCTCATCTCATATGGTTTTCCATTCACCTTTACCTATCTAAGAAATCATCCATATACCTCACCAACCTTAAATTCTTATTTTGTTGTGTTTTCTTATTGCGTTAATGGAGAAAATATATTTTCACCATATATATTAAATAATTTATGGTATAAAGTCATCGAGATGATACGAATAAATTCACTTAATTTTAGGTCAAAATTCTTCATTTTTTTTCAAAGAAATGAGACACGACCATCTAAAACTAATTTTTGATTTTTTCGAAGTCCGTGACTCAAATTTAGGTAAATTTTTTTGTGGAGAAGAATTATAGTTATATTAACCTGGTGAAATAAATTCAAATCAATCCGGTTCATTTTTTAGAATATATTCGAAAAATATCAGTTGTTGCGCTTTGGCGTTGCACTTCTATTGTAGGTGATGATCTTTAGCAATGGAATTTTATAGTTTAGAGAAGTTTTTTCCAATGGGTTTATGAATATCTGGGAGTTATTTTCTACTCTATTAACACATATAAAAGTACAGGAGATTACCATAAGTATGCATAACATTAGTTCTTTGCGCTCAGTCACTGAACTTTTGCTACAGGCGATTTGTTGTGTTTGTTACTATTTTAGAATTTAACTTCAAAATCCTATTTTGAACAACTGGAGATTCATTTTGAAATATTAAAAGAGTTTTGTGTCAAAAAAAATCTAAGTAACAAAAAACTCCTTTAGTTTATTCACAGGTGTCATATATTGGAATATTGGAGCGAATATGTATGGCCTATTGTTGAGATTTTGTAATTTATTGTTTTAGTCATTATATTTTGGTGTGTATTCAGAGGATTTAGAGAATAATTTTCGAAACCTAAGAGATTTTTATCTCCAACACAAGATCATATTAAAAAAAATCCTTCCATTTTGTAAGAGTTTTCATTAGTAGAGAGATATGATTTAATATTTGACCCTATTTTCCATAAATCAAGTCCCTATTTCCTAGCAGCAAAATTCAATCTAATGTCACTGAATCTATATTTAGGGAAATGGTTGAGCTCAACCCCCTAAGTCTAAGGATGAGATAATTCTATATATTTTATAAATTTTAATGTGAAAATATTGGTTGGTCAAGATTAGAGAAAGGAAACATTGTGCATTGCAATTTTCCATTTTTTTAAGTTTTTAGTGAATCATCAAGGTTGAGGTATGTTCTATCAGGGATTGATGCATCATTTTTTTATGGTTATGTTTTATTTTGTGTTGTAAGTTTCTATACTGTTACAATCATCATTTAATGTTACTTCTTCATGTTTAATTAAGCATAATTTGTTTCAAAATTCACTTTTTAAGAGGTTTGTTATGGGCTAGTGAACATTTTATTGTTTTCTTCCATTAAGATATCTTGAATTCATCCTCGTATAGATTCTTTAGATGTAATTAATTCCACCCTTCTTGATCTCACCCCTCTGCAATGGAATTTGATAAAAAACACCAGAAATATTTCCTACTATGATGTACCTAAATTTTCTTACTTACTCATTCATAATAATTTTTTTATTATTATTTAATCATAAGTGACTTATAATGGCCTACATATCCAATATGCAAAAAACCCTAATGTTCCTGTCACATTACTAAATTAGGTTTATTATAATGTTATACCATATGGTTATCCCATAGCCTTTTACTTTTATCACCATGAATTTGATGGTATTAATGTTCTTATGAAATAATTCCACCATATTCTAAAATTTTTTAATATAATTCATCTGCTACTTCTAAAAAACCCATGTTCAAGTCTTCATTCACTAAGTCATGAACTTAACCTAGTTCATAAAGAATTTTTTTTGGGATAAATCACATAGGTTACATAACACTTTTGTGTTAATTTGCAATATCCATTGATTAAACTTTGTTGGATTGTATGGTTAATGTAGACATCCCATGTCGTGGTACACAACCTGATGAGCCGTCCTCTCAATTTGGGTAAGTGAATCACCATTTGGAACCTACCTACGATCCATGTGATGATGACATGGCTTGCGATGGTTGCCCATCCGTCAGTGCGGATGAGAGATTAGATATGGACGATGGAGACTGGATTTTTTCAAACCCTAACTTCAATGAATCACTTAACATACCCTTCCTCAACCTTTTCCTCCATTTTCTTAGATGTTCACCTATTGTCTAGTTCTCCACGAGCCCAGAAGGAGGATGAATACTAATGTGGCACCTGGGACATTCTCATGGTGCCTTACGATGAGGTATAGTCATTTATTCTTACTGAAACTGTAATTTCTTTGTTCAATCTATGGAAAGGATCATTGTTAAAGCTTTCTATTGCATTAAATTGTATTTGGTTCACAATTATCTTGATTTCCTTATATTTTTTCTATTATAATATCATTTTTCTTGTTTAATTATATTATCCTTCTAATTTAACTCTTATTTTGTTTCTATTTTACCTCCAACATGGAATTCGTTTGGTGAATACACTCACAAGGGTTTCTAATGGCTCTTTGGTATTTTAGTGTTTTTGCTTTTTCATTATTTCCCCATGGGGAAAGGTTGGATCTATCCCATACAGTACCAAGCACACTTCTTTCCCTATGCACAAAATAGAGGGGTTTCATTTATGTCTTATCGATAATGACAGGAAAAATAAAAACTAATGATTCATAGGTTGTTCTACATTTTATTTCACATAACCTCATTGGCTAGAATTGAGGACAGAGGAAAAGCCTGGGGAAAATATTTTAATGGATTAACCCTTGACACCCTCTATTGTTTGTGTGCTAATTTTTGGTATGGGCCTCTATAATTTTCCTGGTCGAAGGCGCTTGAGCCCTTTACCTGTCCCTTCTTGTGATATTACTAGTATACCCCTTCTATAATAGTTTTTTTTTAATAATTCTTGTTTGTTTTAAGTTTTGTATGAAAAATCCATGCTTGAGTTGTAATATTATGATGCCCTTGTCCTATGAAATTTGGAAAGTCAATGTTGAAGGGGAGAAGTTCTTCGCCTGACACCCAGTAAATGTTCATTCCCTAGATTTTTTAGGCTTGATCTGGGCTTGACCCAGGTTCGATCTATACTACGTACCAATAAAAACCTTGATCACTGGACCTTTCGACAATGACCTGCAAGCAGATCAATGTCCCACCCAAAGTGACTATGGGTGGTTGCAGAACCAAGTTTCTGCAATCTTGAGGGACTGCCTAATTTCATAGTCTTATGTTTTCTCATTCGAAAGTTCACAAATCACTTCGCAACATCCACTTAATCACAGAAACACATTATATAACATCATAAACTATTACTGCGCTCACATAACATGGAATTGTATCAACAACTTTGAGATAACATATATTAAGCAAATAGGTACATAAATTACATAAGAACACAAAATATTATCACAAACAACTTTTTTATTGGGATGTATCTTTGATTACAATCAACGCATCAACTTGCGCACATAATCGCAAGTGGTCTACGCACTAAGTTGCAGACTCTTCCAAGGTCTCTACGTACTCATCTGTAGAGCCTTCCTTTCACTACAAGATACAGATGACAACTAGCCCTTGACCATAGAATGTCATTCAATATCTTTCTAATATATAATTAAATCCCTTTATATAATATTACATCAAAAAACAATACCATTGTCCAAATATCATGGTCTCCATAAAAAAAACAAATATAACTTGAAAATTGTTAAAAAAATTAGGGCTTTCACTCACTATGAAGCCCCGATGATACTGTGCAATATATCCAAAATGATTTGTTATGTGGTCGAATTCACACTCCTCTCCTCAAAGTGAAAATTTTTCATCAAAATCTAGGCTAAGTTGGGTTGTGCCCAAAAGACCCCCAACACTCAGATGTGACTCATCCAGAGTCACTCAGCTGCTTTGCATCTGATTTTTGTTGGGATGTTGTTGTAGGTGACACTATACTACTCCAATATATTTGTTGCCTGCTTCTCTTCAATACACACCTCTTTTAGAGGTGCCTCTATTGTTGGTCCTGTAGTCGTCTTCAGTACTGCTCCTTCCTTTTGTTGAAGCTCCTAGAGCTTCCCCTTCTATTTCTACAAGAGTTGGAGAGCCTCATCCTTCCAGGGTTGTGTTATCTCCATCAAAATCTTCTCCTATTTCCTTAATTATTCTATCTACTCCTGAAGGACCTTTCCTTCATTGGTCCTTCCGAGATTCTGCGATATTGGTAAGGTCTTTGAAGTGGTATGAATCTCCTCTAAATTTTTCTTCTTTTGGTGGATGTCTTCTTATATCTTATGTATGTTTGGATCTTCCTGCGGTGATGTCCAAATCTGCAAATTGTCTTCCAACAACTTTCCACAATATGCCACTATCATAGAGAGGCTTGTTACTGCAGTCTGTATGTCAATCTCACTCAGTTTTCTAACTTCCGATGGTGTTTTTTGAGTTCTATGTCAGGGCTCGATCCTATGTCACAACTTGGTTCTATGTTGGAACTAATGGTATGTCGTAGTTACTAGGCCCTGGGTGTACTGCAGAAATTGAAGCTCTAACATCTAGAAAACATTTCTTCCCTTCCATAAACACTTTATTTTCTTTGTGAACATAAAAAATATGAACATTATCCTCACTATTTCTAATCCATGAACATATATTTTCAAATTCATTCTTTCCATATTCTTTATAACTTCCAGTGACATATCCACTTCTAGTGAAAATATTAACACAAGGGTCATCTGTTCTCCTTTCAACAATAATCATTTGGATTTTTTGTGGATTATTGATTTATTTTTTCTTGAATTTTCTCCATAAGTAGAGGGAAATATTGAATTACATGATCAGATTATTACAGTACTTACATATCGTAGTGGGGATCTCGAAGTCTCTTGCTAAATGACCTGCCTTGCCATAGTTATAGCAAATGACTTTTCCACGTCCTCGATCAAATCCACCTCCTCAGCCTCTTCCTTAGTAACATGCTCAACCACCACTTTGTCCACTGGTGTCATGTACACACTCTTCTATTTTAATTCTATAAGTATTAGCATTGGGCTCCATCATTAGGTCATAGATTCAATAGTTATTCCCATCATGCCCTACCGACTTACATAAATTACAAAACAAATTCCTTGAAGTTTGCACATATTTCTGCAGCAAATAATATTCCTCCAGATGATGTTGGCCTCTATTCCTACATATCTCACACCCCAGTTTGGTTCCTGTATTCAAGTAATTAGGTTCTCCACTAGCCATATAATCGCAGAAAACAAGGCAATGTTCCTTAGAATGGCCCTCCGATTTGCACTTTGTACACCACAATTCTCCTCTAACTTATTTACCTTTCTTGATATCTTACAATTACATGGTTAGGTTTTCTATCTGACTCTGAACCTGTTGCATGTCTGCATTACTATCTCCTATAGGCGAAGATTCCAACTTCATCGCAATTTCCATATCTTTGGCTTGAGTTGTTATATTTTGTTGCGTTAATGGAAACCTAATATGTGGTAGAAACACAACTATAAACCATTATTTGTAATGTTGTGAATGTATGTTGAAGCTTAATTGGTCCAATACAACATTAAATATTTTATAAAACTCCCACACAAACTCATTAGTTTTCTGCTTGATCTCATTTAACTCAGTAATGCATTGTGATATATATTTTGGCTCCTTGAACTCATGTATCAATACTTTCTTAGTATCTGCAAATGTACAATTTTGATTATTTCAATACTTCATACACCATGTTATTTCTCTATCTCGCAACATCATAAGAAGCTACGGATTATTTATATCTTCATTGTCGCTCTGCTTCATTGTATATATATCTTTGACTAGAAACCAAAACTATTCTAGATCATATGATCCAGTTCCTCTAAAAACACGTAGCTTAATATCATCATCCATTCTTCTTTTTAGAGGGAGGTGGAGAGGGAGGGGGTGAGGAGGGCCAGGAGGGGTAGCAGGGGTATGGGGATTTGGTGGAAGGGCAATGCTAAGAATACCCTAGCTCCTACTAGAGTCTGGCTTCAGCAAATTCTCATCCTGGGAGGGGGGGTACTGCAAAGTTACCTCGGTTTTATATGGGTAGTTTTCTTCTTTAGATTCACTCAAAAGAGGGGTATAATTAGTTTCTATGAAGGTATTTGGGTCTTTCTCATGATATCTGTTTCTGGTATCTACTCTATACCTTTTTCCACTTTGTGTGTACCACTTTCTTGATCATATTTACTTATTCCTCCAAACATAAGTAAACTAGCAAAATGATTGCATCCATAAAACTCCCTTTTCACACAAAAGAATCTTAATCCAAAGTTTCAAATATTCCAAGAACTTACCTTTTGGTCCTTTGAAGAAACTTCACTCTCCTTCATTGTAGGACACAATCAAGTCTACTGTGAGCTCAATAATCAAACCTCCCAATATGCTATCAATTAATAAGTCAACAACCCTTAAAATATTATTGTTAGTGATCTTGAGTCGCTGTATCAAATCAGGATTCCATGTTGTACATTCATTGTTCTTAAAGAAATCCTTCCTTTCAGTCAACGCCAATACCCACTCATACAATTCACTAGGAAATGGTCCGAAGAAAATTTCATACCAATCTATGAAGAGATACCTCTGCAACCAAACCTTAGATGTCAGACGAGTGTTTATGTTCTGCTGATCTATAAATTCTTGATCCTTTTGGACTATCCACTCTTGAATTTCATTCTTCGATGGGTGGCACATCCACATATTGCTCAAACACATCCCCATCCCGAAAACATAACCATTTTTTAGCTCGGTTTGGGCTTGATCCAGGTTCGATCTATACGGCATACCAAAAAAACACTTAATCATTTTCCCTTTTGGAAACGACCTGCAAGAAGATCGCAGTATCACCCGAAGTGACTATGGGTGGTTGCAGAACCAGGTTTCTGTAACCTTGAGGGACTGCTCAATGTGGTATTCTTATGTTTTCTACTTCAAAATTTCACAAATCACTTCGCAACATCAAATTAATCACAGAAACACATTATATTACATCATAAATTATTATTATGCTGAAATAACATGCAACTGTATCGAAAAATTTGCAATAATATACATGAAGGAAATAGGTACAAAAAACACATAAGAACAAAAAATATCATCCCAAACAACTTCTTTATTAGGATGGATCTTTGACTACAATTAGCTCCTCAACCTGCACAGACAGTTTTAGGTTGTCTGTGCACTAAGCTACACACTCTTCCAAGGTCTTTGTGCACTCAACTGCAAAGAAATCCCTTCACTACAAGATACATATCACAACTAGCCCTTAACCATAGAATGTCATTCAATACCTTTCTAACATATTATTTCATCCCTTTATATAATATTAGATCAAAAAAATACCATTGTCCAAATACCATGGTCTCCAAAAGCAAGAAAATATAACACGAAACACGTTACAAAAAGGAGGGGCTTCGACCCACCTCGAATCCCCTATGATACTGCAGGATATATCCAAAATTCCTTTCTGCGCATTCCACTTCACACTCCGCTCCTAAAAATACGTAGTTTTCATTAAAATCTAGGCCAAGTTGGGTTGCGCCCAAAACTTCTACTCAGGTTCCCCCAATAGAAACTGAGGCACTACTCTCCTCTCACTTACTGTGAATTCACTAATGATTTGTTCATCTTCCTTATCATAAATCTCATTTCTAGAGTAAATTTCTTCATTATTGTTTGATTAACATATTTTGGTTAATTACTAGAGATATCATACCATGTTCAAAACCCTAAAACAGTTATGCATACATTTATTTATGGCTACATAGGTAGTTCTTTGGATTCAAGCGTGTTGTTACTTATCAATTTTCCATTACAATTAAGGGTTGCTACATTATTTTTTTCATATCAAATTCCCAAAGTTGGGGTTTTGGTTATGTTAGTTAGTTTCTAGTTATTTCTCTATTCAAGCACACTTTTCAGACTATCTAGCCCCTATTTTAGTTTTTTTAAGGAAATTGGGTTTGTTCTAGTTCTTAATTTTGAGGGCACAACTTAAACCATTTATGTGTGCCTCTATTGTTATCTACATAAAGTTTATATACACCCTTATGTTTAATTCATATTATTTTGAACTTATTCATATTTATTTGTTATAAGAGAACATGAGATGTATCAAAGTAAACTGGTCATGGTGAATGTATGTGTTTGCATTAGGACTCGATTTTGTTCATGGCTATTTTTATCCATGATAGGATAGGCAATAATTCATAGATCTAACTAGATAACCAAAATCGTATTCACCATAAAATTTGTAATGGAGAAAGAAACTGACCACCCAACCACGAATTTTCTTGCAGTTCTCCCCCAGCCAAGAATTTTTTTCAAAGAATCCATAACCCCATTCATCCCCTCCATGGGTATTTTATGCCCTTCTTCATGATAACTATTGTCTTTTAGCGGTGTCCTACTTTTGTGGGATTTATTTCCCACTTGCCTAAGATTTTTCCCTAAAATCCAACTTGTTTCTCTGACAGTGCTTTAAGTGCAACCAATTTAGCATCTTTCCTCAACTAATTTAGCATATTTCCTCAACCTGTTTCTCCCGCAGTGCCTTCGAATAGGGAAGGATAGACAAGATAAGCGTGTGTTCTTATTATTCACAATGATATATATTTATAGTACATTAGGTGTGACTCTTGGATTCCACATTCCAAGGTCACTTGGACTCCTTTTTACTCTTCGCCTTCCACACCAATCCTTAGAGGATTAGGTGTCCAACATCCCCCTTTTAATATAAAGGGGTATGTGTGAGTCCAAGAAGAGAGCTGTAATAAAAAATTGCAAGGTATTCATAGCAACACTAGGCTTAATGAGCTCTCTGAAATGTTGGCATAAAGAGGCGGTGTTTGTGCTAAACCTAGTCTCCTAAATTGAGTTCATTAATTCTCAACGAGGGTTGGTAAACTGCTGAAGTGTGGTGCACTATATGTGCCTAGGTATTTGTTTCTTACCACGTTGTGCTTAGTGTTTTTCTGATGTTTTTGGTTTTATGGTTTTATATTTGGAAAGGGAAGGAACTAAATGCTGGTGGAAAGAAGCTACTGGTTAAAAATAGAGTGAAGCCTAAATTATGGATGACAAATGAAAAATGCAAACACTGAACAAAACAAAGCCTGAACTATGGCTAGCAAATTACAAAGCTTGATAATGACTTCAAGAAAATAAATCACAACATGAGCTTAACTTGTCCAATTCATTCATTAAAGGTGTTTTGGAAGAGCTTGATAAATGGGCAACTAAGTGTAAATGAAATTCTCCTAACTAAACAATCAAACAATCAACTTGCAATGTTACAACATCTCATCCATGATTAAAGGTCTATTGAAATATATTTGGAAAAGAAAATTTGTAGCACCATAAGATTTCTATTCTAAACTAGCTTCCAAACTCTGTTTCGCAACTCAATTTAACACCTCTAGGCCTCATTCCAAAAGTTAGATATTTCCTTTTTAGAATGGTCTTTTGAGAAAAGGCTTGCTTGTGAAATGATAAGAAGGTTGCAAAATACTCTAGGTCTTAGAATGATACTAACTCTTGTCAAAATGATTGTGTATTAATATAAGGTTGGAACAAAAGAAGTTTTGTAAATAATGAATACCGTGGTGTTTAAATTTAACAACTAATACAATTTGAAATGCAATGGATGGAAACTACACTAGAATGTTAACATAGTGAGCTAAGTTAAAACTAAACTAGGGTACTACTAGTCTATAGTGAACGGTGTTGAATTAAAAGCCATTATCAAACTGAAAATGAAATGACAAAACTAAACCACATGCATTCTACCTACGGAGTGCTATGACTAAGTTATCATGCAACTAACCTAAGGAATCCTACAGTTCATCCCGTTCAGTATGAATGATGTTTTGGAAGAGTTTGTGAGAACGAGTATGGCTGTATCATTCAAAGCAATTGAACATAAACACAAGACTGAAAGCAAATACAACTAAAGTCCAAGACACCATAGCTACTTCTTTACTCATTGTTATGATATTTTGGAAGAGCTCTGTAAGAGTAAGATTGGCTATGCCACTTGGTGTAAACTAACAACTAAAACCTACAATACCACAGTTATGCCTCGTCCATCATAATGATATTTTGGAAAAGTTTATTAGAGTAAGTTTTAACTGTGATAACTTAACAAAATTAAATGCAACTAAAACCTACACTATCACAGTTGTGCCTCATTCTTCATAATGACATTTTGGAAGATTTGATTAGAGTAAGTTTGGCTGTGATAGTAAACATAAACAAATATGAACATAAGCTGAATTAAAAGAAAAACTAAAATACTTATCTAATGTATAAACAAGGCTGCTCAGAAGGCAGGGGTCCTCTACCACCAAATTAGCATGAAATCTAGTTCAAAATCAACTCAACGCGTTCAAGAAAATGATGCTTCTTTCATTAAAGAGGAATCACCTCAAAACAGAGTATTCACGGATTTCAAAGATCTATTAGTCAACCATAAAATCTAGCCAAAATCTAACCTTTGTCTCTCGGTTTCCCGAGCATATTTATAGCAAATTTACATAACAGAACTTGAGATAATACGGGGATTATTGTCTTTCCTAATAGAAACTAAACTAGGACTCTAATCATGATCACGTAACAGAATCTGGACTATCCTTATTCTGTTAGGAGTCTACCTCCTAATTTGAGTTTCCACGTGCTTAACCACGTACAAAATTCTGTTCAACCTCCATGGAGGGAAAAAAATGATGAGGACATGACGTGGAATGCACCCATGTGTGCTTTTCTCCAAGATGACATCCGGAACCTATATAAACATGAAGCTGGCTGCAGAATTGGCAACTAGCTACAGAATGTCTGCATTCTATAGCTAGTTTTAGTTCAAAAAGTACTACAATGACACAATCACAAAAACATAGCAAGTTAGCCACGATATTCATTATTAAAGCAATTTTAACTAATTTCATTGATCATTTGAGCCTGGGATTAATAATGGATAAAAGAAATGGAGTGGAATATGGTGGAAGAAAGAATATTTTTGGAGCTCAACATACCCCCACTGCTAGATTCTTGCATGTCCTCATGCAACTATTCCATGAACTCAAAGGCCTCTACAAGAACATCCAATCCTCTTCTTCTGCTTTGTCTAGTAGTTAAAGGCCTTCTGGGTTTTCTGATGACTAACTTGAACCTTAAATTAGTGAGTGCCCTGATTAACTTTTTGTTCCTCTTTTTCAACTTTTCATTGGCCTTTTCCACTTTGTCTATTTGTAGAGACAGGGTTGAGTTCATACTAATTTTTAGTTTAACTTGCTCCCTCATAATATCATTCTCAGTCCTGATATGTCTATTAAGTACTTACAGCTCGTACCTATCTCTTCTTAACACATCTATTTCAGACAGTAGAGGACTAGGGGTTCTGTCTCTACTCTCTGAAGCTTTTCTCTCCAAGGTTTCAACATAGTTGTAAATTTCTTACTGTGCAGGATCAATTTCTAGAGCTTATTCATCAAAATCCTCCTCAGTAGGTGTTTATTCATCTTCTATGTTTAAACCCCAGTTTTTTTAACTTTCATTTTATTTATTATGCCCCTCAGTCTGTGACTCCTCCTGGGTTGAGATGGCCCTTCTCCTTTTTCTCTGGCAACTTTTCTTATGATTCTCTTTTCCTTAAGCTGCTCCTTGATCTGAACTAATTTTTCGGAGATCATTTTTTCACTACTTTCTTGTATTGCTTTATCAATTTCAATTTTGGATGATCTCCGTCTTCTACTTCTTTTTTTAGGTTGATGTTCAGGTGAAGGTTCTTTTGGTTCCTCAAAGTGATTTCTCACCAAGAAGTTATCCCAATTATCCCCTATTTTGCTCAAATGATGCTCAATCAAAATCTTGACTAAACCATGGTGGTATAAGGTTGTCTCCAAAAATTGAATTCTCTTTTGGACACTTGAAGCCATTTTCTTTAAACTTTGAAGCAAGAAATAGGGAAAATTAAGCTCTTCTTCTAGGAAATGCATCATCAGCTTAATATGGTAAACATATAAAGTACCATATCTACCTTCACATGTGATAAATTTTTGTAGAATAAGCAACATGTTTCTCCATTTGCTCTTTAATGCAGAACTAGGGATACCCTTTTTAAACACAATGACATCCATACCTGGTGACTTGAGTATCTTCTTCCATGATTCGTTATGGAATTCTTTGTTCTTAAACCACCTTTCTCCTTGTCTAAGAAGCCATGTTGCTTCTGCAATAAAAGCCTCTGTGATAGTGAATTTAATATCTCCAACTTCAACCTCGGTTCCTTTGAATGACCTTGCAAACGTTTTTGTAACCTCTTTGTGGGAGTCGTTAAATTTTTCAAGGAATTGCAGCCATCCTGCTTGTTGCAACATTTCTCAAATTTGGGGATAGCCTTCTAAGTATTTAGTGCCAACTGGTTCTATTCTCACAATGAGGCCCATAACTCTTCTTCAAGCTTCAACTCACCAGCCTTCTGCTCATGGTGAGAATGGCCGTTAACAAGCTATTTTTGCTCCCCAAATGTTTCCTCTATTTCACGGTGACAGTGGTGGTTACAGAATGAAATGGTTAAGAGTCGGCTGTGGAAAGGAGTGATAAGGAATGGTTATGGAATGATTTAATGAGGTGAGGTGAAGAAAATGAATAATGAGTGGAAAGACCGCGGAGATATTTCAAAAATCATCATTAAATGCTTAGTGACGTGATTCATCCAATCACTTCAGCACTTTAACTGTTAGAGAGATTTTTTAAATGATGATTGGATATGGGTTTTGGAATGATGAAATAGAAAGATTTTTATCCAAAGTTTTGCAGAAGGTTTATTCGGCATGATCAATAAAATTAATCAAAACAACTTTTCGAATTATTCATAGCTAAACTATACTAAAATTTTTCATGATGTATCATTATAATCACTTCATACCTTTGCTTTTGCTTTGATTTTCTTGTGATCTTCATATGCTTTGTTTTCCTTGAAAATAATTAATTTTTGAGTCTTCATAACCTTCTTGATCTTGACTTGTTCATGGATGTGCAGGATCACTTTGTTGCAAATCAAATAATTGTTGGTCAGTGCCCTCAGGATCTGTAGCTGCAGAATGTATGTCTGGCTGCAGAAAGTCTGATTAGCTGCAGAATGTACCTGTAGAGGACTTGAAACATGGAATGAAGTAGTTTGGAATGTAAGTGTAATGTTGTATGGAATGAGTGAAGATGGATGATGAAATATGGTATAATGGGATATGTATGAAGTGAATGATGGAGTGGAATGGATTACAATTTTATGAAATGGAGTGAAAAAGTACCTTGCAATTTTCTGCTGTGTATTATTCAATTGCAGAAAAACATCAAATTTTAAATTCTGGAATGGAAATGAGGTGTATGAAGTATGGAATGAGATGAATGAAATATGGAATGAAGTGAAATATGAATGATTGAATGAGATGGAGTATGGATGAATGAGTAAATGGAATGAAATGAAATGAGATGGATCATAAGTGAAATGGATTTTCACTCATGATTTTGTAAAGGTTGCTTGCAGAAACAAAATGGAAAAGTTAGAGTGTCAGAAAGACTCTGATTTTCACCCTATCTTTTCTATATAAACATGCCAATCATTTATTGGTTTTTATGTTTATACTTTATTTATTTTTTATTTTTTTATTTTTTATTTTTTAATTTTTTTTTTTTTTTCAAAACGACTTCGGAAAATTCAATTAAGTTGATGAAGAAGAAAGATTCTTCTTCATTAACTTCACATCACTGTTTTCCTAGAACTTTGTAATAAATTCTTCCCTTGAGAGTGATTTGTGATATAGCTTCAATCTATGACCATTCCCAAGAAAAGTAACCTCTTCTTCATCTATTGTTCTGATTTTTACTTCTCCATTGTCAAAAATTTTGACAACTTCATATGGCCCAAGCTAATGTGTTTGAAATTTACCTTGAAAATCCTTGAATTTTGAATCAAACAAGAGAGCCCAGTCACCTTCTTTGAACTTCTTTTCCTTGATGTACTTGTCATGCCATCTAGCCCTCTGTTGTTGGACTACACTAGTTTTCTGAACTGCATCTTGTCTGATCTCATCCAATTCATTAATTTGCTCCAATCTATGCTTTTGTGCCTCTAATAGATCAAGTCCTAGCTGAACTACCATTTTGAAAGTTTGAATCTGGAACTCTATGGGAAACAAAACTTGCTTTCCATAAATAAGTTCATAAGGAGTATGGTTTGTTGTGCTTCTCCATGTAGCTCTATAGGCCCATAAGGCTTCAGAAAGCCTATCTACCCAATCTTTTCTATGTAAATGGACAATATTTGTTAGGATCCCTTCAATAACCTTATTAGTAGATTCCACTTGACCATTTGCTTGTGGATGATAAGGAGTAGATTTTCTATGCCTGATTTTGTACCTCTCCATCATTTGTTCCACTAGCCTTGATGTAAATTGAGCTCCTTGATCTGTAACAATTTCCCTTGGGACACCAAAACAAGCAAAAATATCCTCAAAAAGAAAATTAACTACAGATGCTTCATTAGTAAAAAGTAATGGCTTGGCCTCTACCCATTTGGTAACATAATCAGTGCAAACTAATATGTATCTCTTTTGTCTTGATGGAGGACTAATAGGTCCTACAAAATCCAAAGCCCATTTTTCAAAAGGTTCAATATGTACCTGAGGTTGTAATGGCATTTCACCTAAAGGAGAAGGTTTCCCTACCCTTTGGCAACTGTCACACCTTTTGACATACTCTTTAACATCTTTAAACAAGGATGGCCAATAATATCCTAAATGAAGGATCTTATAGGCTGTCCTCTTATCAACAAAGTGTCCGCCACAAGGTTCATCATGACATGCTTTGAGAATCTCAGGCATCTCATCTTCCCGAACACATCTCCTAATGATCAAATCTGGACCTATCTTGTACAACTCATTAGCAACCCATGAATATTTTGCACTGTCATAAATGATTTTTCTTTTATCTCTTGCATTCATTATTGAAGGAAACTTCCCTGAAACTAAATAATTAGCAATGTCAACAAACCAAGGAGTCTGAGTAGAAATTTCAAAAGGATATTCATCAGGAAATTGATCTTCAACTGGAGTGTCATGTTTGATGTTTTGGAGTTTAGATAGGAAATCAGCTACTGTGTTTTGTTTTCCAGGCCTATTTAGAATGGTAATGTTGAATTCTTGTAAAAGCAATAACCATCTTATAACTCTGCCATTAGTAATTAATTTTTTCATCAAGTATCTAATTGCAGAATGATCTGTGTGAACAAAAGTTTCATATCCTGTTATATAGTGTCTGAATTTATTTATGGCATGAACAACAGCTAAAAACTCTTTCTCAGTTACAGTATAGTTTAACTCTGCAGGAGTCAAATTTTTACTGGTATAGTAGATGGCATAAGGAATCAGGTCTTTTTGTCCCAATACTGCTCCTAGAGCTGTATCTGAGGCATCTATTGAAATATGAAAAGGTAACTTCCAGTTAGGTCCCCTTAAAATAGGATACTGCCCTTGTTTTGTTTTGGTCAGTCAGCTAATGGCAATCAAATTCCTTTTGGGAATCTGATCTTTGTATTAACAATTTAAAAGTGGAATGCTATCTTGGTGAAGTTTTCTATAAACCTGCGATATCTGTAGTCCATAAACTCTAACATCCTTTTGACAACTTAGGACGATAAGTTAGATATGACTTCAAATTTTGACTCATCAACTCTAATCCCATCCCTTGAAATATGATGCCCCAAAACAATACCTTCAGTAAACATCATGAAACATTTCTCATGACTAAGTGAAAGATTTGCTTCTTGACATCTCTTTAAAAAAATTTCCATGTTTGCTAAAGCTTATTCAAATGTGTTTCCATAAACTGTGAAATCATCCATATATACCTCTACACAGTCATGTATTAGATCTGAAAAAATTCCTAATACTACCCTTTGGAATGTTGTAGGTGCATTGCATAATCCAAATGGCAATAGTCGGTAAGCATAAGTACCCCAAGGACAGGTAAATGTGCTTTTTTCTTGGTCCTCAAGTGCTACTTGAATTTGATTATAACCACTAAACCCATCTAGAAATGAGAAGTACTTTTTGCCAGCTAATGTATCTAACACTTGATCTATCAAAGGTAAGGGAAAATGGTCTTTAAGAGTAGCTTTATTTAATTCTCGATAGTCAATACATACCCTCCACTTACCATTTTTATTTGGCACAATTACCAAAGGAGAAACCCATTGAATATCTGAAATAGGATAAATGAAATTGACATTCAACAATTTCTGCAATTCTTCTTTAACAATCTCCCTAAGATTTGGATTCATCCTTCTCTGAGGTTGTCTGATTGGTTTACAATTTTCCTCTATATAGATGTGATGAGTGCAAGTCTTAGGACTTATCCCTTTCATATCAGTGTACTCCCATGCATATGCAAAAGAATGTCTCTGTAATATCTTGACTAACTCTTCTTGTTGAGATTTTTCTAAGTTCTTGTTTATGTTTAAAGATTTTCCTGGAAATATCTCATTTGTAGAGCTGTCAAATTTATCCATGGAATGAAGAGACATCTGTCTTGATGACAAAAAATCAATGTTGGATTCTTCTTGAAATGGTTCATTTTTATGTTCCGAAGATGATTCAAAGTTTTCTAAGGTATTCAGAATTTGACTATCTTCACTAATTTCTGAAATTCTGAAGAGAGGTTGTAAGTCTTCTTCATCCTCTATCCATTGAGTATCATCTAAATCTGTAATTCTCCTTACTGGAGGATACAAAGTGAATTTCTTAGTTGAACTACCATCATAGATGTACATATCACCGGATCTACAACTAATGAAAGCATCAGTTGTATCTAACCAAGGTCTTCCTAATATAATAGGGTGTCCTCCTAGATTATTCTTAGGAGTTAGGATCATAAAATCCACATGGTACTTCCAAGAATCTAGGGACACTGGAATGTATTCTATTACCCCATCAATTTTGATCACAGATCTGTCTGCTAATTGTAATAATGTGGGTGTAAAGAGAAGATTAGGAAGTTTTAGTTTATCCATGATTTTTCTACTCATGATATTGATTGCTGCTCCTAAATCAATGAGTGTGTTTTGGATCTCAATTCCATTGATGTGAATTTTGAAAACTAGATTCCCTGGGTCTAGATACTTTGGAATAGCAATCTTACCCATCATAATGTCTGCTATTTTTCCTACCAGTTGAATTTTCTTTGTCTCTCTTATTTTTTTTCTTGTTTTCTTCATGCTCAACTCCTTTATTGTCTTTGCTAAAATTGGGATTTCCTTGATGGCTTGTAATAATGGAATCTTAATGCAAACATTTCTTAGCTCATCTAGGAAATCATAATTAGGAACCATAATTTTTTTTTCTACACCTCTATCAATTTGTAATCTTTCTGGAAAAGGAGGTGTAGGAGTGAATGTTGATGGCTGCTCTAACACAGTAGTTGAAATTATTGGTTCTTTTTGTTTTGGTTTTTCAATGTTTGAGTCCTGAAAAGATGTGTCTTCTTCAAGATTTTTATTTTCTCATAGAGAATCTTCCTCAGAGTTGTCTTGTTCTTGTATAATAACAAAAGGTTTCCTCTTTTCAAGTATTCTTCTCGACCTAAGTTGAACATCACTAAGGTCTAAAGGAGTAGTTAAATAAGTTGGAAATTGTTGGCCTTCTATCATATATGTGTTCTGAGGATTTCTATTGTTGGGGTTTGGTATGGGTTGAGCAGGCAACTGATTTGATTTTTGAGGGAATGGTAATGGAAGTGGTTGATTTTGATGTTGTGGATTTTGAGGATTTTGTTGTTGAGGAAAATGTGGATATGGTGGATAGGATGGTGGATACTGATAGTACTGAGAGTATCTTCCATAGGGATTTTGTGCCCCTTGTGCCCAAGCTTGAGATTGATTTTGAAATTGGGGCCAAGGTTGCTGCCAATAATTCCAATTTGGTGGAGGTTGATTATACATTTTATCATGAAATCCTTGTGTTTGGGGTCCTTGCCAAGTCCTTCTAGAGACAAAATTGAGAGATTCTATGGCACTTGTAGGAATTTCTTCTTGAAAGACAACCTTAAGACCAGGAAGTGAAGGAAAACTCTCGGTCTCATGTTTTTCTGAACAAATGACACAGGTTTCTACAAATTTTGCATCCAAAGAACATTCTCTCAGGGCATGCTTCTTTCTACATCTGGGACAAAAGATTGCTAAAGCATCAGATTCAGATTTTTGCTTGTTTTGTAACTTAAGGGTGTCTATTTGTTCACTAGGACTCCCTAAGATATCATATTTGAATTCATCAAGCATATGCCCTATCTCTGCCCTACCTACTGTCCCAGAAGCAGACTTACTTACCCTTGCAAGAGCAGGGTCCCTTGGGCCTTTTATAGTTTTAGATTTCCCTCTTGAAAGATTGATACATAACTCAGCTATTTCAGGTAATGTAAGCTGAGATATATCCCCTTTTCCCATCATGTTAAGGATATCCAACCATTCATCCCTAATTTTTTTCAACAAGAGAGCTTTTAAGGTGTCTTGATCTAAGTTTTCCATTTTTTCTCTTTTGATGTTGTAATGAAATCTCTCCAACAAATCTTCCAAGTTTTCATATTCTTTTTGTAGCATCTTAAACACTTCCTCCTTATGATTGACTAGAATACAACAATCCAAATACCTCTCTAGAAATTCTTGTTTCATGTCTTTGGTGTAAAATTAGAATAAACCTAATTTAGTAATTTTAAAGGAACCTTAGAGTTTTTGGTATATTAGGCATGTAGGCCATTAAAATCCACTTTTATATATATATATATATATATATATATATATATATATTAGAATAAACCTAATTTTCTAATTTTATAAGAACCTTAGGGTTGTTGGTATATCAGGTATGTACGCCATTAAAAGTCACTTATGAATATATATATAGTGATTTTTAATGGTGTACATACCCGATATACCATCAACCCTAAGGTTCCTATAAAATTACTAAATTAATTTTATTCTAATTTTATACCATCCATATATCCCATAGCCTTTTAATATCATTTCCATGTATTCGATGTTGTTAATATGATTATAAAATACATCGACCATCTTCTAACAAATTTTAATATAGTTCCCATGCTACCTTCATAACAACCCATGCTCAAATATTCATTCATTAATTCATGAAATTAACCTAGGTCATAACGACTTGGTTTTGGATAAATCACATAGGCTACATAGCACTTTGGGTTAATTTACAATCTCCATTGATTAATTTGATGGACTATATGTTTAATTTCGACATCCCCTGTTATGCTACGCCGCTTGATGACCCCACGTCTTAATTTGGGCGAGCGAATCACCATTTGACACCTACCCACGACCCAAAACTTCAATGCATCACTTAACATACCCTTTCTACACATGTTATGCCAATTACTTGGTTGTTCACTTGTTGTCTGGTTCACTGCGAGTGTCAAAGGAGGAAGCACATTAATGCAGCATGTGGGACATCGTTGTGGCACCTCAAAACGAGCTATAATCACCTATTATTACTGCCATTGTAATTTATTTGTGCAAGTTCTGGAAAGGATCACTATTAAATATTTTTGTTGCGTTAAATTTTATTTGGCTCCAAATTATCTTGATTTCCTTGTAATTATGCTATTATAATATCAGTTTTCTTGTTTATTTGTGTTAGCCTTCCTATTTAATTCTTATGCTATTTTTAGTTTGTCTCCAACATGGAATTCATTAGGTGAATACACTCAGAAGGGTTTTACGATGGCTCTCTCATCTTTTGCTAGTTCTAGGTTTTCATTATCGCCCACTGACGAAAGGTTGGATTTATCCCATACAGTACGAGGTATGATTCTTTCTCTGTGCACAAAATAGGCGGTTTTTATTTATTTCTTATCTATAATGACACGGAAAATAAAAATTAGTGATTCATGGGTTGTTCTACGCTTGATTTCATTTAATTTCACTAGTTGGACTTGAGAATAGAGGAGAAGCCTCGGAAAAATATTTTAATGGCTTAACCCTTGGCATCCTCTATTGTTTGTGTGCTAAGTTTTACTTTGGGCCTCTATAATTGTCTCATTCAAAGTCCATTGAGCCATTTCCATATTCTTGCTTGTGATATTACTCATTTACCCATGCTAGAGGAGCTTTTTTTTTTTTCTGGGTCATTTTCAGCTTCGTATGCTAAAGCCATTCTACATTTGCAATTTTACGATGCCCTGGTCTAGTTCAATTTAGAAATTCAGTGTTGAAGGGGAAAATTGCTTCCCCTGACACCTAATAGATATTTATTCCCTTCCTTCAACTCAGGTTCTCTCAATAGATCCCAAAGCATTACTCTCCTCTTATTTACTATGAATTCACTGATAGTTTTTGCATCTTCCTTACCATTAATCTCCTTTGTAGAGTAAAGTTCTTCATTACTATTCAATTAACTTGCTCTCGTTAATTGTTGGAGATAGCATACCATGTTTGCAACCCTAAAACATTTATACATACATTCTGACATGGCTACAGAAGTAATTATTTAGATTTTAGCGTGTTGTTACTTACGGATTTTCCGTTAGTATTAAAGGATGCTACATTATTTGTTTCAGATAGAATTCACAAAGTTTGGGTTTTGGTTCCGTTAGTCAATTGTTGGTTGGTGCTCTATTCAAGCACAATTTGGTTGTTATCCAGCCCCTAGTTTTCATTTGTAAACAAATTGGGTGTGTGCTAATTATTAATTTTGAGGGCACAACTTAAATAGTTCATGTGTGTCTCTATTCTATTGTAAATATGGTTCATATACTTTATTCATGACTATTGTTATTTATGATAGGTTCGAAAGTGTGTGTTATATATATATATATATATATATATATATAAGCCATATTTAGATTACAAGTCAAGGGTTAACCAAACCATGCCCAAAAGGGGACGCATTATTCTAGGGTATATTTAGGAAGGATAAGGCCCTCACATACCACTAGAAAATTCCCTAAACTCATGTGCCCTAGGTCTATTAATAACAAGCTCATATATAATCATACATGTATGTATATATACATATATACACATATACATATAAACATAATTTCGATATTTACCTTTCATGGTCACCTTTCGAAAATATTCTTGTTCCAGAAATGTTATATATCCTTTGTTTCGATACCACATGAACTTTTTGCATGAAAATGAACACGGTTGTATGATATGTTTTCTGTCTCAATGTGAAATGAATTTTATGTATGAGAATGAACACAACTTTATGATATGTTTTTTGTCGCGCTCTCGAATGAATTATTATTGATTTAGTACTATATCCATAAAAATAAACGCGTCCTTTTTGTCAAAAAGATAATCTGCTACAAGGGTTTTTAACTTCATTAATAATTACTAAATACTTATTGCACCCATATAAACTCATAGTGTGGGTAATTAGTTATAGTCTTACCTTATAAAATGGTAAAGAGATTATTAAATTCTCCAAGTTGGTTGTAACTACTATGTTAAATTCCCAACTATAACTTGGTCCTATCATTTTCCATTTGATCTAACCTATCTTATGCTCTTTTGCATATAGATTTCCTTTGTAATAATTTTTTGTAAACTTATTATTTCATTAAGCTTCACTGTAACATATTAACTGTGTGAATCCATTTATTTTCCTTTATAAAAATGATAATATGACTCCAAGATATACGCACAAATTCCCTACAAAGTTTAAGGATCTGAAAATCATCTGGTTTATTGTTGTATGAGTCGACGAATAGATTTCAACCATATCATAGTGCCATTTTAGCAACTGTAATATTCCCTATTTTATTTGCATATTACAAAAACTTATTTCTCGGTTAACTGTAAAAAATTCCATTAGCGTAACCACTATTTAATCAAGTACTTGGATGAATAATAAATTCTGAACTATTAAGTTTTCCACATTTTAATCATAATAAATAATCATTTCCTACTCAAACCATCAAATCCAACAATTACCTTTCTTCTCGTAAAAAAAATATTCCATTCGACTATGCTGTTTAATAGGCGAAACAAAACAATCAGCCATATTTAGCTACATTCCTATCTAAAAAAAACTTGATAATAATTCTTATATCTAACCAGAGAACCGAAATCGTATTCACCACAAAATCTGTACTCGAGCAAGACACTTGCCAATCAACCGTGAATTGTCCTGCAGTTCCCCCCGATCCAAGATTGTTTTTGTCAAAGAATTAACAACCTCATTGATCCCCTCCATGGGTAGTTCATACCCTGTTTCATTACCACTATTTCATTTTAGAAATGTCTAGCTTATGTGGGATTTATTTCCCACTTTCCTTGGTGTTTACCTTAAAATCCCACCTTTTTATCTTGTGGTGTTTTAAGTGCAACCAACGTAGCATATTTCATTAGCTAAGCACTTCTTTGGTATTTTTCTCTCCCATCCCTTCATATTTTCCAGTATCAAATTCTTGAAGGATTTATCCAATCTCATAACGAGATCATTCATATTATATCCTCTTTTAGGAAACCAGTATCATTCTCGAGTGTATCATCCAGTACTTTAAATTTAATTTGTTTTATTTTTATTATCAATAAATAAAAATCGTATTTACAACAGTTCTTTTTTCCAAAGTATCTTTATGGATTTTTTTTTCATTCGTATCAACATATATACGTAACAAGAAAAAACAAGATTACATATTATATGGATATTAGACCTACGTTCCCCTGTTTTAATAATTCTCCTTTTTTCATCTTTTCATTGAAAAAATCATTAGTTTAATATGCCTCCGTGCCCAATCGATCTTTCCTCTCCGCGACCATGAAACAATTAGATCTTATTCTCCTTTCATCTTAATACCTAGCCACAAAAGTTAAGACAATTAATCATTTAGGTGACCAAAGATTCAAATAGAGAGATCCCTTTCTTAAGCTAGAAGGAATAGATTCCCATTTCAAAGTGGTTTATGGTTACCTTTGGATTCCTCTCCTAATTTTAGAAGAATTATGAAATTCTATCGCATATCTCACTAATTTTACTTCATAGGTATAAATCAAAATAAACTTTATATACAACAAATGTAGAATCGTTGATCATAGATAATACTATGCTAGATATTGCAACATAGAAATAAGCATGTTGATCCTGGATTGAGTTGCACTTTTTTTGAATGTATTATTGGGCCTCTAATGTGGATCACGAGGAAATAATTTGAGTTATTTAGAGTTGACTTATTTATAATAAAAAACTTAATTTCATAGAGCTTCACTCTTGGTCCAATAATAATGCTACAAAGTTATAAAACCTTGTGTTTTAATTGAAAACACAGGTTTTGGGATGTTCAAAGTGGAATGATATACATCTTCCTGGTTTTCTTAAATCCTTTGGCTTGTTCAACCACTTTAGTGAAATTTCCAAAATTATTTTTTCATACAACTCAAAAAATTGATATTATTTTTCTTTCTATAAATAGTAATACAACTATAACTATTTATACAACTATACAAATTAAAGAACTATTACAAATTGTTTTTATAAATCAAAACACTTACTTTCTTATATATCACATTAGCAAAACAGTAACAAAATATCTAAATTATAACTTTATTAAATTATTATTATTAATTATTAAAAACAATAATATATATATATATATATATATATACCTTTAAAAAAATATGTAATTTTATGTTTAACATTGAAGATTCATTTCACTTAATAAAGGATATTTTAACCTGTAAATAGATTTGGTTACAATACCATGGCTTAATAATACCATGTGCCCAAAAAATATAGCTCATTTCATATGACATTTTTTCATATTCATTTTTTCTAATCGATCAATTTAATTAAAAGGGTATAAAGGAAATAACTTCTTTTCATACAAATCTCAACCTTTCATCTATGACTACCATCAAGTTTCATGCTAGGATGGTAACTCTTAAAAATTGAATATTTCATTAAGATTAATGTAATTAAATGCAAATAATGACCATTGGGATTGAAATTCTAGGGTCTCTTCATATCCTAATTTCTATATTTACATATTTACAATTTTTCACCAAATATTGGAGGATTAATTGTGAACGTTTCCCCCTTAACCTGAAGGGAATTTTGTAAGTCCAAGAATCATTTTGAATCTTTCAATATTTTCTCTTCCAAGTTATTTAGTGAAGATTTTTTTAATGTACTCATTTACTGAACAACGTCCTAGGTGAATATTTTTTCCTCTATATGATACTCGATTGATATGCTTGTTTCGATCATGGAATTTTGGCATCTCTTCCAACTTAATTTCAAAATTATTTTCAATTAAAAGAGGAGTAGGGTTCACTTGTATCTCTTGCAAATCTTAAACATTTTCCTGAGCCACACAATTTGTTTAGTCGGTTGTAAAATTGCCACATATTTTGTCTTTATTGTGGAATCTACTAGAGATGATTGTTTGAGTGACCTCCAACATACATTTCCTACTCCAACACCCATAATATACCCTAGATTAGATACTCCATTTTTCTTATCTCCATGAAATTTTGAATCAAAATATCCAATCAAGATGAAGTCATTTTCTTGTGTATATTTGGGTCCAAGGTATTGAGTTCCCTTGAAGTACTTTTGAACTTTTTTCATTAGAAAAATGACACACACAAGGATTTTTGATAAATCTGGAAAGATTCCGACAACAAATGAAATGTCTAGACTAGTAGTGGTGACAGAGATAACACATCCTACACGTTATCTATTCATAGTTGTATCCATAAATTCATTTACTTCCTTAGATGTGAGATTTAAATTTTGTTTCATTGAAGTGGAAAAAGTATTCCATTCAACAATACAAATTTTTTTCAAAAAATCCACATGGTACTTCTTTTGAGATAGAAATATCTATTTCTAATGTTGGGTTACTTAAATACCCAAATAGTAGTGAACATATCCCAAATATTTCATCTCAAATCTGCTCATGATTTATTTATTTACAAATAAAATATGACTTTCATTGTTACCTATCATCTACATATATCACAAGATAGACAAAAAAAATTCCAACTTTCTTGGAAAATAATTTTGCATTGTCAAGATTAAAGTGTTTTAAATTTAGTTTCAGAATATGCTCAGTCAAATTTTCATACCAGGCTCGTAGTGTTGTTTTAAGACCATACAAGGATTTTATGAGTTGACATGATTTATTCTCTTGTCCCTTCATAATAAATCATTATGGTTGAGACATAATAACATTTTATTTCAGATCCCCATTGAAGAAAGGGATTTTAACATCCTTTTTATGGATTTTCCATCCATTTTGACATCCCAAGGGAAAGAGAGTCTCGATCGTGGTCCATTTTATTGTGGGGGAAAAGCATCCTCATAATCGACCCCTTCTTTCTATGAAAATCATTTTTCCACAATCACTGCTTTGTGTTTGTTAAGTGAGCCATCTGATTATACTTGTTTTTGAAGACACACTTGCGGCTAATTGGTTTTGTTCCAAATGTAGGGTCCACTAACTTCTAAGTTCCATTATTTATGAGAGCATCATAGTCCTTTTGCATTGCTCCGTTTCATTCATCAGGAGAAGAAACTTATTTAAACGATTTTTGTTCAAATTTAGTAGATGCATTTAATTCACAATGATAATATATATTGATAAAAACAACTGAATCCATATCACCTTCATTTTTTTTAGTGAAACTTCTAGTACTTGTATTTCCAACCTCATCACGATGAGCACTTTCAAGTGTCTAAGTGATACGTTTTTTACGACCTTTCTAGTATGGTCAAGGTTGTTATGTTCACTGAGATGGGGCTGCATCAAGGTTTAGCCTTCCAATCCTCTCAATCCCATCACTAAAATTGTCTTCTTTCCCTAAATAAGTGATTGGAACATTATGATGGGGAGAGATTATTTTAGAAATAAATTGTGCATAATTTTGAATCCATGGATGAGTTTTTTTTAAGTTTCAAAAGTTTCAAACCTATTCTCCAAGAATAATACCCAACACATTCTGGTGAAGTCATCAATAAATGTAATCATATATTTATTTTCATTTGTAAAAGGAATAGACATAGGGAAACATAAATCAAAACGAATAAGTTCAAGCTTTCTACATGCCCTGCAAATAGAATGATGAAATAATTGTTTGTTATGTTTTCCAAGAATAAAAGCATCACATTGCTTTAGTTTCCCTAGAATGGTTGGAAAACTACTAGCACCATTTATGTTTAATAAAAAACCACAACCATAATTAATATGTCCAAATATTACATGGAATAAAAGATTACAAGAAATGTACCTTGATTATAATGAGAACTATATGCATAGTTTTTTGCAAGAGAAAATATTCCTTACATCTTAAAGAGCCTTTATTTTTCCATTACCATCATGAAAAGTCTGTTATATGGTGCTTTTATCACCTCAATTTTTCCATCAAACATGTTAATTGAGTTTCCCTACTCAAGAATGTGAACCAAGGACTACAAGTTTCTCCATATCTTCGGGAGATAAAGATCATTATGTAGAAGAAATTCAATGAGTACAAGAAGTTTTAGCCTGGTGGTTTCAAGTCTGGAGGGATTTAGTGTTAACTTGTCTACAAAATAGACTACTCAATCTATAGTTTCACTGAAATCTTCATAAAATTATTTTCGAAAGGTTATGTAGCATGTTGCACCTATTTCAAGCAACCATACATCTTTCCATGAAGCAATGAATTATGAAAAAAATCTTCAATTACTTCAATATTGAAATGTTAGACAATATAATGATCAAATTCAAGTAATTTACCTTTCCATAGATGTAGTTTTGTACTTCCCCTCTATTTCATTCTTGCTAGATTTTGTCCCAAGAGAGATTGAAAGTAGATGCACCATGTCCATTTTTGTTGCAATAAATAAAATGAAGATCAGGTTTTCCTCCTTGATGGTGTTTTCCCCACTACCTCTATTATTCTTATTTCTCTGTCCTCTTGTTTGACCTCTTCCTCTACAATAATCTTGTGTTTTATTAATCTCTTTCTGTTCAAGGCACAAAATGTCCTCTGAATATTGAGACACTCTCTTCCTCTTCACAAAATATATGTCCCTTTCAGTAAACTTCTCCAAAAGAGTGTCAAAAGTAATATTCTTAAGTTGGGCACTAGCTTGTAAGGATTCAAGATGATGAGAATATGTGTGATATAGTGCATTGAAGAAATGTTTCAAGGGGGTGCCCATTTTAACTTTGGTGGCTTCTACATCGTGCATTATAGCTCTAACTCCAAAGGATAATGTGAGGGGGTAATCATCCTTCAATTCTAGGTTAAAGAGATTGATCATCACCTAGACTACCTGAAGTTTTGAGTGTGAGTGATATACATCTTTCAACTTATTTAAAACATTTAAAAAATTGGTAATTGGAGTTATGTGATGATTCACCTCTTCATTTATAGATGTAGAAATCAGAGCATATGACTTCTGGTTCTTGTTCTTCCATATGGAAAGCTCTTTCTTTGATGTGGGGCCTGGGCTTTGCACGCAGACTATCACCTTCTACTTCACGTGCACCTTTCCATAAGTAATTAATGATAAGTGTGTTCTTGATATTTTTGGATCATTTATGGTAGTTATCCTTCCGAGTGAAAACTACTCCAATGATGGAGACCGAGGAATGAATTTTAACAAAGTTATGTGTTGGGGCTTGAATAGTCAAAATATTTGCAACAATAATCCTTGATGAAAAAATATAATATATTTCTAAAAAAAACGAAGGCTCACCATACAACATTAAACCCGATTCTCATTATAAATTAATTAAAATAACACAAAAATGGCTTTGAATTTGTTATATTATATTTAGTTTCTAATATAGAGACACTATTATTATTTCAGAAGGATGACAAAGCTTCATAGACTTTGTGTGTAAGGGTGGCTTGTTTCACCATCTCTTGATCTCGAATAAAATCTAATGATATGAAACAATAACTCTATTATCCCAACTTGTATATATATACCAACTCACATATTTATAAATGATGTTGGAGAAACTTTCATGTATGTAAACTGAGTTGCATATATATAAGTGATGTTAGATAAACTCACATGTATATAAATTGACTAACATATATATAAACGATGTTGGAGAAACTCACATAATCCTCAAATAGTATTATGGATTATGGCATTCAAATTATAGCATAAACAAATCATTCTATTTGGTTCTTACAATAATGGCATTGAATGGCAATGCTAGACTCAAAAATATGCACGAGGGATGAATATTACATAGAACAACCAAACAAAACCAACAAGTGAAACCATATCAATGGAACCAAGCACTGATCCTTAGAGCAGGTGCATTTCATGAATAAAAACAATGCTAGAGTGTTATGAGAATCATGTCATAGATAAAGCTAGGTAAATGATAACTGGTTGACTACAAAGCACAAGCATCATTGCAAAAAGAACAGTTGAGCTAGAATAATAAATCAAATAGGCTAACTAGATGGCATAATGATAGTCTTTAGATAGGTGGGGCAGTTACAATGGAAGAGGACTACCAAATTGAGACATGTTCTCTTATACCATGTCAGGTCATGATGGTAACTCCCGAAAACTAAGGATGTTATTAAGGTGAAGTTAATTAAATACAATAAGGGTAGTTATTCTTGGGATTCACATTCCATGGTCTCCTCATATAATAATTCCTATGTTTACATATTTACAATTTTGAGCCGAATCCTAGAGGATTAGGTGTCAAAATTAAGAATATTTAGGAATATTATTCTGTGGAGGTTAAATTTTGGTTATCCACCAAATATTTATTCAGCCTATGTGCATGTCTATTTGGAATAGGATATCTAGAATTTTAATTTAATTATCAATAATTATTAGGTGGATGGCAAGGATTTAACTTCCCTAGCATATTCTAGTATATTCTTAGTAGTATACACAAATAGAAGGGTGAGATTTATTTTCAAATTATTTATGCATTTTTCCTCCTTTAATTAAATTCATTAATTAAAAAATTTCATCTGAATTGAGTTCTGGTTTTTTGGAAATGTGGCTCTCCTAAATTATGGTATTGACCGATGGTATTGTAAAAAATCCTATACACATATTAAGAATCTCCATAATAAAGTGGGGTAAATATTCATGGTTACTAATATTGTTATATGTTTTTTAAAATGCATATATGATTATCTTATACATTAATTTTTTTTATCATTAATTGTTATTATTATTATTGTTTAAACAAAATTATAATTTATTTACTAATTATCATTTTTTTAATTTTAGTGATTTCAAATATACGATGAAATAAGTATTTTGATATTTATTATGAGTTGATATCTGTAAGAATTTACCAATCATTTAATTTATATTATTATCTTAATTGATAATTAAATAAACACCTTATTTCAAAATAAACACATAAAATTAATATAAATTAATATATATTGATAAAAAAAAATACAACTATGGATTACCATTTTAGGAAAATGTATATGAGTTATGTAAAAGAAGCAACCATATGCAATATCCTTCTATGAAATACATTATACTTGCTATTTTGTTCATCAATAAATTGATATCTATTATGTATAAATATTCATACATATATGAATATTAATCTATGTGGGTGACAATAATTCGATATCTCTTATGTATAAATATTCATATATGTGGGTGAAAAAAGAATATTTTTGAGAGAACTGTAATATATATTTTTTTGAAAATTTAGTATATGAATATCAATATATGTGGGTGAACCATATGAATATTCATCTATTTAATAAAATAACTGGATCTCTATTATGTATAAATATTCATGTATGTTATAATGTCTCCACTTACCCCCCCTTTTTTTTCTACTTAATAGTTATTCAAAATTCCCTTCTTTAAAATTATATTTAATATACCTTTATTAAATATAATTTATTTCATTAACTTATTCATCTATTTCTATAGTTAAATAATTAACAATAAAATTTTTCTATAATTTTATTTGTTATATTTTCATCTTAACCTTGAATACATACAACTTCATCTTTTTATCCTTTGGCTATAATTATGTATATATCTCATTTAATAGACTATACTCTATTTCATATATATATATATATATATATAAACTCGTACTCCATTTTAATTTTTGTTAAATATATCTTTTTAACGAAATTCATTTATCCCTTGTTAATTAGCTCAGTTGTACGGAGTCACTATTCGTAACTAAACTCTACTTCTTACCATGAAGTTAGAGTATAACCATACATATGTGTTTGTATGTCAACATTTAACAAAGTTATAAGATTTGTAAATGGTTGGATTTAATTTTATTTATGAAGTCAAACGTTATGATAGCATTAAATTCATTGTACCCATCTCCAGTTGTTAACCTCACATCATAATTGCAAATTGGTGTTTTTATCAATATCATTTATTGTTATGACTCCTTATTCACCTCGTTTCTAGTTTCGAGGATTGTATGGCCAGCTTGCCATAACGTTTGAATTGTCTGGAGTCTTATTCATAATTTTCTTTTACCTATCCTCATCGGATTTCTTGGTACATTCGCATTTATGGAAGAGATTATATATCTGCATATATATTTGATCGAATTATTTTATTGTTACGGTGGTTGTACCTTTGAGAATTCTCTGTTTACATTAATGATGCATGCTCCATCTCTCTACACGTGTATGGTCGATATGCATAGGAAATTAGGGTTTTCCTGAAGTATATATGTTTCATTTTCTCTAAGGGTTATTTCATTTTTCACTTCAAACTTAGAGAGTTCTTGAGCTTTTTCCTGAGACATTTTCTTATTCTCTATGGAGCGAGCTCGTCTTCTTCTCATGGCATAACAATTCCCATATAGTGGTTTATAACCCAGGTATTTTTATATTACTCTAAAGTACTCTGTTATAATGGTTTTTGATTCTAAAATTCGTTCTATAGGTTACTACCATTAATTCAAATGGAATTTCTAACATTAAGGTTTTTATTTAACGCAAGTTGCTTATGGATTTCTGTGTGTATATCTCTCTTAGGCATAGTTCTCTTGCTGATTTAATTTACTAGTTTGATTTTCCTTTCTTGAGGATTTCATACTAACCCTGAGAGTTAGATTTTTATTTTTGTTTACAATCTCAGAGGTTTAAATCCTCGTTTTCTTGAACAGAGCATTTCTCTAATCACTTAGATTATTTTCATATCATCTTATATGATTTCCTTGTTAATTCTATAAGGATATTTAGCAACCCTCCTTCGGCCTCGTACTAGCAGCTCGATGACTTCTTCGAAAATGCCCTTCTGTGGTTTAAATTTTCCAACACTTTCTCTGGTAAGAATGGAACTTGTATTGATTTATTTGTGTCGATTCTTAATGTTTTTATTAAATTATATATGCCTCTAATGCATTCGCCTTTTCGAAAATCTATATAAAATTTTCTCTTTCATTTTTTTTTTCCACGATATAAATTTTAAGGCGAGGTTTGAGTTATCATAAGTAAGATAGCTCCTATTTTTACCATTCAATTTGTTCTATTTTTTTTTACTATGAATATAATAAGGTCTTATCTCTTCAGTAGATTGACTTGGCTCTCATTATGGTTGCAGGTAGAATTTTTTTTGGTTTATACTGTTCCTTTCATCGTACGTTTATGAAATCGATTCAATGTGTTGATAGCTTGAAGCAATAGTAAATCGTTTTCATTTTGATTTTTCAGGGTTGGTATATCAACGTTTCGCTAGTCGAAATTTAATTTTTTTCTCGTTACGTCTTCAATATCTATTGAGGACTACCCGAACTGGACAATTACAAATTTTTCTTGTGGAGATGGAAACGAAAATCTCCATTGGGACTGTTAATAAAATATCTTAAAGTACTATTGTAAAACCATGAATTTGCATACTCTCGGATTCTCTACTTCATATAACTTTAATCATTTTTCTATACACTGTTTCGAACTCTCTATTTTAATTTTTTTTTTTTTTTCTTTCTCTGTTTAAATGTAGTTCATACTAATTTCTTTTCTCATATATATATATATATATATATATATATATATATATATATAATTTTCTAAGATGCTAAAGAAATTAATTTTTTTTTTCCAACTATTTTTGGTTATCCCATGACCATCATGATTACTTATCATGTGAATAAATTTTCATCCTGTCTCTTCTGTTTATAGACTTTACAAATCTACTATTTAATGAATTTGTTTAGACATGAATACAGTAGAAGAAAGGATTTTAACTTTCTGTAGAGTTTTATTCATCTTCCATAATGTTTACTTATAGGATTTTAATGAACACCTATGATTCTAAATAAAAATTCCAGAAGTGTAAATCTTTATCTATCAGCGGAAATACTATTCTCAATTTTTGATACTTCATATTATGATAGATTTATATTGATACAATTACTCATGCAAGTATATGAAATACTAATACATTCCATTTAATTGATAAATATATAGCATGGACTATATCCACTATAATATATCAATGACATCTATATTTTTGTTATGCAATTTTAATCATTCAGGGAAGCATAGAAATTTGTTTTGTTTATATTTTCTTTTGAATTTGTCATAAAATGAGGTCATCACTGTACAGTAGAATTTGTTTTCCTTTTAAAATTATAATGATCTCACAGGACTCTAGAATATAATTTCTAATTTACTAAATATTATTCCTTCCTCAGTATTAGAACTAATGTTTTCTTTGTATAATTATACAGAGTTTAGTAAACCAGGTCCATTAATTTCAAATATTAACTGTAGATTTAAAATTTGTACATATGTTTATTTTCATGTAATTGCTCATACTAGAAGCAAATTTAAGTTACAACATTTAATTGGGTTATGGGAATAATAAATATATCTCCAGTTTTAGATCATATTCTGGTTTAGAGATTCTGGTTGATAATTTCCCATAATTATTGTTCCTACAACTATACAAATTTTAGAGATTAATTTCTCCTAATGAAATTTGTTAAATGTAAGGAATAAAAAATCTCAGAAAACTTAATTCATAATAACAGCTACAACATTTATCAATATTGTACAACAGCATCTATTTTAACCATTCATAAAATGAGTGTCTATACCACTTCCTCTTATGACCAGTCCTCCCAACCTTAGAGTTCTTCTATCTCCAGAAATCACCCCAGAGCTGAGATCCTCTCCCAAAAAAGACCAGCCTCAATCTGTTCTGGAGCAGCTTATTTAAGCTATGCTCTCCCCCAAAGCCTGTTTCCAATTCTGCATCTAGAATTTCAGGATGCTTTTATTCCTGTTTGCCTAGGCTTCTCTTATTTAGGGACTTTAAAGCTCCTTTCTAGTTTTCCAGCTTTTTACCTCTTCCCAACTACTTTTCTCATCATTGGGGAGATTTAGATTTTTCCTCAAAAATCTAAATTAGGAATAAATTCTTTCAAGGATTTTTTGAAAGATTTTGGGGAAAGTCTTAACCTCTTTCCATATCTCATGGATTAGGCAAGTGATCTAAAAAATTTCATTTGGTCATAGTGCACACAAAAAATTTTATTTATTTTTCATAAAGAAATAATTAACTATATCCGCACAATAATTATCCATTGGGGTCCACTCCCCCTTGGACTTAAGTTCAATTGTCTAACTTGAAAAACATAAAGCTAGGGGTGTTACATATTCCCCCTCTGAAAACAAAAATCGTCTGCGATGTTAACAGCTAACTACTAGAGTTCATTTTGAAAACAAATATGGATATTTTCCATCATCTCAGCCTCTCCTTCCCATGTAGCCTCTTCCGTTTTTTTCCACTGCACCTTTACTCTGGCTACTGTTCGATTTTTCAATTCAATTTCTCCCTGCTCCTATATTTGAAGCGGTGGTGGAAGGAACTACCTTTCTTGTTCCACCTGTATCACATTCCAATCAACAATATGAGAAACATCATGTACATATATTTTTAATAATGAAACATGAAACACATCATGACATTTAACATTGGGAGGTAAGGCCAGCTTATAAGCCATTGGTCCCACCCTTTCTAACACCTCAAAAAGCCCACAGTATCTAGGAGCCAATTTTGCACAGCTTCCAGCATAAAGTGTGCTATTTTTGGGTTTAATATGCAGATACACGTGATCACCCACTTTGAACTCTCGGTGCACTCTCTTCTTATCGGCATAGATTTTCTGTTGATCTTGTGCTTTCTTGATGTTTCTCTGTATTTGTTTGCCAGTCCTTTCCATTTCTTGTAGAGTATCTGGCCCAAGTACTAGCTTATCTTCAGGTTGTCTCCAACTTAAATGAGTATGACACTTTCTTCCATAGAGTGCTTCAAATGGACTCATTTTGATGGAGGATTGGTAGCTATTGTTACAAGAAAATTCGACTAAATGTAAGTAGTATTCCCATTTTGATGGCCTATCCATCACATATATTCTCAGCATATCCTCCAAAATTTTATTTGTTATCTCTGTTTGACCATCAGTCTAAGGGTGATAAGTAGTGCTAAAATTCAATTTAGTGCCCATGCCCCCAAACAAAACTTTCCAAAAGGCTGTTGTGAACTTAGTGTATCTATCTGAAATAATCATCTTTGGGACCCCGTGTAGCCTTACTATTTCTTTTAGGAACACATTTGCTACTTGGGTTGTCCCAAAAGTAGATTTTACAGGTAAGAAATGAGCAGCCTTTGTTAAGATATCTACCACTACCATCACTGAGTCGTGCTGGTACTTTGTTCTGGGTAAAATGGCTATAAAATCTATAGAAACAATGTCCCATTTCTATTCTACAATTAGTAAGGGGTTTAGAAGACCAGCTAGATGTTGATCTTCAACTCTGACTAGTTGACACTCCATGCATCTGGCTAAGTAGTTGGCTACATCTTTTTTCATTCCTAAGAAAAACAATTTATTTTTCAAGGCTGTAAGCATTTTCTGATATCCAGGATGTCCTGAATATGGCTATTTATGATATTCATCTAGGATTTTTTTTTTTTAAGGAATCCACTTGGGGATGTAAAATCTGTTTCTATAGCAAATCACCCCTTTCTGGTTTGGGTGTATTCAGCCATTTCCTTTTTCAGCATTTTCAGTTGTAGATTCTCATAGTTGGGATCTTGATCTGCTACCTTTTTAACTAATTCTTCTAAGTCAAAACTAGCACTAATCCCACTATTGTTTATGATTTGATAAGCATTTCTGCTTAGAGCAACATAATTTTATTTTTCTTTCCCTTTGATATGTTTTATGTCCATATCAAATTCACTTAGAAAAGACATCCATCTGGCTTTTCAAGCATTCAAATCTGTTTGAGAAAAGAAATACTTGAGACTGATATGATCTGTAATCAATGTAAATTTTTTTCCAAGAAGATACTGTCGCCACATATTCAAGGCATGAATTACAGCAGCCAATTCCAGATCATATACACTGTAATTCTGTTCATGTTTCTTAAGTTTTGTAGATTCATATGCAATGATAGAATTCTCTTGCAGTAGAAATCCTCCCAATCCCTCTCTACATGCATCCGTACACACGACAAACTCTTTATCACGATCTGCAATCTTTAGTATAGGTGCTGTGGTAAGTTTTAATTTCAGTTGTTCAAAGCTATGTTGGAATATTTTAGTCCACTCAAAATTGTTGCCTTTCCTCTATAGTGAAGTTATGGCATATGCTATTGCAGAAAATATTTCCACAAACTTTCGATAATAACATGCAATCCCCATAAATAACCTTATTGCTGATACATATGTAGGCACAGGCCACACTCTTATGGCTTTAATATTTTTGAGATCAATAGCCAATCCTTGTTCATAAATGATATGGCCCAGATATTGAATTTTATCCTTATAAAATTCACATTTCCTAAACATGGCATATAACTGATTCTCCTTAAGAGTATGTAACACAATTCTAAGGTGTTCCTTATGTTCTACCTCACTCTTCGAATAGACTAGAATATCGTCTATGAACACTAGTACAAATAAATTATCTAAGTACTTGTTCAAAACACTGTTCATTAAGTACAGAAAAGTGGTAGGGGCATTTTTCAAACCAAAAGGTAGGACTACAAATTCATAGTGCCCATACCATGTTTGAAAAGTTGTTTTATTGATATCTTCCTCCTTAATTATGATTTGGTGATAACCATTCCTCAAGTCAATCTTAGAGAATACTGAAGCTCCTCTCACCTGATCAAAAAGGTCATCTATTCTGGGCAATGGGTACCTGTTTTTTATTATCAACTTATTCAGTTGACGGTAGTCAATGCACATTTTGAAGGTTCCATCCTTATTTTTCACAAACAGCACTGGTGCTCCCCAAGGGGATACACTCAGTCTGATGTAACCCTTATTCAGCAATTCTTGTAATTTCATGTTTAAATCCATGAGTTCAGGAGGGATCATCCGATAAGGGGCTCTAGAAACTTGTGGCTCTCCTGGCACCAATTCAATTGAAAAATCAATCTCTCTTTTGTGGGGAAGATGAGGAATCTCATCTGGAAAAACTTTCTTAAATTCTCTTACCACTGGTAAAGTGTCTAGCAATTTTTCTTCAGGTTGTTGTCCTAATTCTTCAACATATACAACATATACTTGATATCCTTTTATAGTTGTTCTTTTTAGCTGAAGGGCGAAGATTTACCTTACAGAAATAGGTTTCGGTTTCCCTTTTAGTATGAATGGTTTTCCTTCATCATCTATACAGTGCAGAGTTTTTTCCCAACAATTCAGTACGGTCTTTTTCTTTTCTAGCCAATCCATTCCTATCAATAAATCATAAGAACCTAATGGTAGAATGTTTAAATCAACTTCTGTTTGATATTCATTCAATTTAATAGCTGTTTTAGGTAGCTTATGAGTTACTTTGCGTTTAGTTCTAGTAGCTAATTGTACCAACCAAGGCTGTTGAAACTTTTATGTTCTGAGTTTACATTTTTATACAACTTATGGACTAATATAACTTAAAAAATCACCTGGATCGATTAAGATAGTAACAGATTGATCATAAATTTTACCTTCCATATCAACCATAGTAGACTGATGTTCTTCTTGTCAGTTCTCCAAGGCTGCGTTGATAGTGGGAATATTTTTGGCTACATCATTCACAGTAGTAGCCTCTCTAGGCCTCAGAACCATCTGAATATTTCTGTGTGGAAATTCCCTCAACAAATGAGGTTCTCCGCTACCCCAACACTTCATTGGCTCTCTCATTTTAACTATCCCTTCTTTCTTACTATCCCCATCTATTTTCTTCGAACCAACTTGGGATTGAGCGGTTTGACTTTCCCTTGGTTTTTTAAATTTCTTCTGTTGATGATCCCTACCAAAGTTCTTCAAATAAGCTGGTTTTTGTTTCTTTCCTTTGAATTCACCCTTGTTTATCTAGCTTTTCCCTTGTTCACTCTTTCCTTTAAACTGCTGGTAGCATAATCTAGCTTTCCTCACTACATCATCCATAGTTTTTGGATTATCGAACTCTATTTTCTCTTTGTACAGAGTAGGCAAACAGTTCAAAAACCTTTGCACCTTTTCTTTCTCTTCACGAATATAAGGAACATACCTTAACTGATTTGTAAACTTGGTGACAAACTCATCTATGGTCAGCTATCCCAATCTAATTTTGTGAAACTCCTTTGCTTTATCATCATAATAGCATTCATTCAAGTAATAGTTTTTAAAATTGACTTGGAAATCTTCCCAAGTCACTGTTTTTTCATCAATGGCATGAACCATTTTTGTCTAATCCCACCACAAGGTAGCCTTACCTTGCAACTGGTATATACTAATCTTGCCCTGAGATTTCTTTCATATTCATAAATATGAAAATACTTAATCATATTCAACAACCATGCCTCAACATATTCCTGCTTCTCTCCATCATAGGAGGGAGGTTTAATTTTTCATAATTCACCCTGGAATTCCTTCTTCTATTTATACTGATGTCTACTAGTGTCATCTTCCTCAGAATCATCTGAGAACCTTCCTTTCCTCCTCCTTCCGGAACCTTCACCTTCTTGGATGTTCCACGAAGTCAGTTCTCTTATTAGTTTTTCTTGCACCTCACTCGATAATGATATCCCGTCATTCTGGCTTCCTAGCTTAGCCATATCCCATTGCAACCTGTGCAACATAGCCATTAAAGGAGCATTGGGATCTGGTGTATTATCTCTACCACCCAAATCGACATAGAGTTCATCTTCTTCAGCCATTGACTTTTCAGTTCAGTACTTTTGTACACTTAGAAAAACAATATCAGTAAAAAATAATTTCTAAGTAAAAGATAATATACAATGAGCATGAAAAAATTAGCCAAGTTTTTCCTACCTGGGCTCTAATACCATTTGTAATGTCTCCACTTACCAATTTTTTTTTATTTTCTACTTAATAGTTATTCAGAATTTCCTTCTTTAAAATTACATTTAATATACCATTATTAAATTTAATTTATTTCATTAACTTATTCATCTGTTTCTATAGTTAAATAACAAACAATAAAAATTTTCTATAATTTTATTTGTTATCTTTTCATCTTAGCCTTGAACACATACAACTTCATATTTTTATCCTTTGGCTATAATTATGTATATGTCTCCTTTAATAGACTATGCTCTATTTCCTATATATATGTGTGTATTTTAATTATACATACATATATATAAACTCATACTCCATTTTAATCTTTGTTAAATATATCTTTTTAACGAAATTCGTTTATCCCTTCTTAATTAGCTCAGTCTTACGAAGTCACTATTCGTAACTAAACTCTATATCTTACCATGAAGTTTAGAGTATAACCATACATAAGTGTTTGTATGTCAACATCGAACTAAGTTATAAGATTTTTAAATGGTTGGATTTAATTTTATTTATGAATTCAAACGTTGTGATAGCATTAAATTCATTGTACCCATCTCCAGATGTTAACCTCACATCATACTTGCGAATCGGTGTTTTTCTCAATATCATTTCTTGTTTTGACTCCTTATTCACCTAGTTTCTAGTTTTGAGGATTGTATGTCCAGCTTACCATAACTTTTGAATTGTCTGGAGTCCTATGCATAATTTTTTTTACCTATCCTCATCGGATTTCTTGCTACATTCGCATTTATGGAAGAGATTATATTTCTACATATAGATTTGATCGACTTATTTTATTTTTATGCTGGCTATACCTTCGAGAATTATCTGTTTACATTAACGATGCAAGCTCCATCGCTCTACACGTGTATGGTCGATGTGCATAGGAAATTTTGGTTTTGCTAAAGTATATATGTTTCATTTTCTCTAAGGGTTATTTCATTTTTCACTTCGAACTTAGAGATTTCTTGAGCTTTTTCCTGAGACATTTTCTCATTCTCTGTGGAGCGAGCTCGTCTTCTTCTCATGGTGTAATATTTCCCATACAGTGTTTTAGAACCCAGGTATTTTCATATTACTCTAATGTACTCTGTTATAATGGTTTTTGGTTCTAAAATTCATTTTATAGGTTACTACCGTTAATTCGAATGGCATTTCTACCATGAAGGTTTTTATTTAACGCAAGTTGCTTATGGATTTCTGTGTGTATATCTCCCTTAGGCATAGTTCTCTCACTGATTTAATTTACTAGTTTGATTTTCCTTTCTTGAGGATTTCATACTAACCTTGAGAGTTAGATTTTTGTTTCTATTTAAAATCTAAGAGGTTTAAATCCTTGTTTTCTTGAACAGATCATTGCTCTAATCGCTTAGATTATTTTCATATCATCTTATACGATTTCCTTGTTAGTTCTGTAAGGATATTTGGCAACGCTGCTTCGGCCTCGTACTAGCAGCTTGATGACTTCTTCGAAAATGCCCTTCTATGGTTTAAATTTTCCAAATCTTTCTCTAGTAAGAATGGAACTTGTATTTAATTCTTTGTGTTGATTCTTAATGTTTTTATTAAATTATTTATGCCTCTAATGCATTCGCCTTTCCGAAAATCTATATAAAATTTTCTCTTTCATTTTTTTTTCTTCCAGGATATAAAGTTTAAGGCAAGATTTCAGTTACCATAGTTAAGATAGATCCTATTTTTACCATTCGATTTGTTGTATTTTGTTTACTATGAATATAATAAGGTCATATCTCTTCAGTAGATTGAATTGACTCTCATTATGGTTGCAGGTAGAGTTTTTTTTTTTGTTTATATTTTTCCTTTCATCGTACGTTTATGAAATCGATTCAATGTGTTGAGAGCTCCGAGCGATAGTAAATGGTTTTCATTTTGATTTTTCAAGTTGGTATATCAACGTTTCACTAGTCAAAATTTGATTTTTTTCTCGTTACCTCTTCAATATCTATTGAGGACTACCCAAACTGGACAATTCCAAATTTTTCTTTTGTGGAGATGGAAACGAAAATCTACATTGGGACTGTTAATAAAATATTTTAAAGTAACGTTGTAAAACCCAGAATTTGCATACTCTCGGATGCTCTACTTCATATAACTTTAATAATTTTTCTATATACTGTTTCAAACTCTCTATTTTATTTATTTATTTATTTATTTTAACTTTCTCTGTTTAAATGTATATTTATTTATTTATTTATTTTAACTTTCTCTGTTTAAATGTAGTTCATACAAATTTCTTTTCTTATATATATATAATTTTCTGAGATGCTAAAGAAATTAAATTGTTATTTGACAACTATTTCTGGTTATCCCATGACCATCATGATTACTTATCATGTGAATAAAGTTTCTTCCTGTCTTGACTATTTATAGATTTTATAAATCTACTATTTAATGAATTTGTTTAGACATGAATACAGTAAAAGAAAGGATTTTAGTTTTCTGTAGAGTTTTATTCATCCTCCATATTGTTTACTTATAAGATTTTAATGAACACCTCTGATTCTAAATAAAAATTCCAGAAGTGTAAATCTTTATCTATCAGCAGGAATACTATTCTCAATTTTTGATACTTCATATTATGATAGATTTATATTGATACAATTCCTCATGCAAGTATATAAAATACTGATACATTCCATTTAATTGATAAATATATAGCATAGACTAAATCCACTATAATATATCAATGACATATATATTTTTGTTATGCAATTTTAATGGTTCAAGGAAGAATAGAAATTTGTTTTGTTTATATTTTTTCTTGAATTTGTTATAAAATGAGGTCATTACTGTACAGTAAAATTTATTTTCCTTTTACAATTATAATGATCTCACAGAACTCTAGAATATAATTTATGATTTACTAAATATTATTCCTTCTTTAGTATTAGAACTAATGTTTTCTTTGTATAATTATACAAAGTTTAGTAAACTAGATCAATTAATTTCAAATATTAACTGTAGATTTAAGATTTACACATATGTTTCTATTTATCTAACTGTTCATACTAGAAGTAGATTTAAGTTACAACATTTAATTGGGTTATTGGGTTATGGGAATAATAAATATATCTTGAGATTTAGACCATATTCTAGTTTAGAGATTCTAGTTGATAATTTCCCATAATTATTGTTCCTACAACTATATAGATTTTAGAGATTAATTTCTCCTAATGAAATCTGTTAAATGTAAGGAATAACAAATATCAGAAAACTTAATTCAAAATAATAGCTACAACATTTATCAATATTGTACAATAACATCTATTTTAACCATTCATAAAATTAGTGTGCATATCACTTCTTCTTATAATCATTCCTCCCAAACTTAGAGTTCTTCTGTCTCCAGAACTCACCCCTCCTCTCCCAAAACAGACCAACCTCAATATTTTCTGGAGCAGCTTATTTAAGCTATGCTCTCCCCCAAATTTGTGTCCAAAATTTCAGGATGCTTTTATTCATGTTTGCTTAGGCTTCCCTTATTTAGGGACTTTAAAGTTGCTTTCTGCTTTTCCAGTTTTTTACCTCTTCCCAACTACTTTCCTCATCATTGGGGAATTGAGATTTTTCCTCAAAAATCTAAATTAGGAATAAATTCTTTCAAGGCTTTTTTGAAATATTTTGGGGAAAGTCTTAACCTCTTTCCATACCTCATGGATTAGGTAAGTGATCTCAAAAATCTCATTTAGTCATAGTGCACACAAAACATTTTATTTATTTTTCATAAATAAATAATTAACTACAACCACACAATAATTATCCATTGGGGTCCACTCCCTTTTGGACTTAAGTTGAATTATCTGACTTGAAAATCATAAAACTAGAAGTGTTACATATGTGGGCTAAAAAGAATATTTTGGAGAGAACTATTTTATATATATATATATATTAAAATTTAGCATATGAATATTAATATATGTGGGTGAACAATAAAAAAAAGTGTGAAGTATTTTTATATATAAGTGAAAGGAAATAATGATATAAAATATTTATATATGTATGTAATTAGAAATAAAGTAATGAATTTTTTTCTTGAGAAAAAATATGCAAAAATTTAGTACGAGAGAAGAAAAAAAATTATATGAAGAAAAACTCTACACCCTAAAATATATTTAATAATTTATATAGAGAATAAATGGTTACACTATATAGTTTATTTATTTTCAACAATATTTTTCAACCATAACATCATTCAATAAAGAAAAATATATCATAATAGGGAGATAATATTCACTTTGCATGTTTTCCTCTATTCAATAAATAGTGTCATAAAAAGATAAATCATACTGGAAATTGCAAATTGATTATTCTATGGCATTGATTTTTATATTTCCCGCTGCTTCATAGATATTTTATGATTTACTATTACCGTAAGTATTCTAGACTCTATTATAAATCTGTAATTGTTCTATTGCAAAGTATATGACCTGTGTGTAAACAATGTTTATCCAAAAAAGAGGGTATACTCTTTGACAGACTTCATAACTCTTAACTCTTCCGGGATTTCAACTAATTCTTTATTTGACCATTAGGAAAATGCAAAACCATTTGACATCATATATCTTGTCAATGCCATTGATTCCTTACGTTGATTGATTGAAACGTATTAAATCATGTGAACAATTTCAACTATAGATAAATCCGGGAATTAGACGATGAAAGGAATTGAGTGAAATTTATTAGTTTTATAAGAGAAGATAGCTGTGTAAAGAATATTAAAATAAATAAATAAAGCAGGATCACCCTCGACACCATTAAATGGACAACAATAACATAGGTTTCATGATGTAAAATATAAACAACTCTCTAACCATTAATAATAATAATAACAATAACAATCTTGAGAAACTAACCACTAAGGCTTTGTCAAACACGTGATATTACATTTCAATAATATCGTTTAATATTAATTATTACATTTGTTTAGCACCAATAATTCCTAAGTGTTATCTCTAAAAATGAAAATTAAATTGATAGCAATAGCATAGGTTCGATGTTGTAAAATATAAACAATTCTCTAACCATTAGTAATAATAACAATATTAAGAAACTAACCACTAAGACTTTGTCAAACTAGTAATATTATATTTTAATAATATCGTTTAATATTAATTGTTACATATTTTTTCAGCACCTATAACTCGTAAGTGTTTTCTCTAAAACTGAAAAACAATTCTACCTAATCCCTTGGTGAAGATGCATACTTCATCTATAGATCCATTGAACTAAAGGGAAATTCCACCATTATTCACAAGTTCGTGAATGGAGTGATAGTGAGTTTCAATGCGTTTTATTTTATAGTGAAAAACATGCTTCGTGAACAGTGCAATACTTCGAATTTTTTTGAATTTTTTTTCGATATTAAATGACATATATAAAATCGTTGATGCTATATATAAAATTATTATTTTTATTTATATATAATTTATATTTATATTTATATTTAGAAGTGAAACATTTCTATTTTAATAAGGCATATATCACCCAATCACATTTTAATTAGACTCTCTTTGTTTAGTACGGTAATACTCAGCAGATTATAAGCTCTGGTGTCTTTACTTGTTTAACCTGAGAAAATGATTAAAAATAATAAGAAAAATAAAAAATATGACCTAGAACTAGTCTAATCGAAATATTCTAAATATTTGATAATTATTATTATTAAATTATTTTAGAATATTAATGTTTGAGGGAAATTTTTTATCAAGAGTCGAGAGGAAAAGACCATCCAAATATATATTTATATGTGAGTTGTAGTTGTTTGGTGTAATTTTTTTTTTCTTGCTTGATATATGGGATCCGTAGACCACCTAAAAGGTTTGTGTTATGGTGATATAATCTAAAAAAAAAAAAGTTTTATGGAGTGTATTTGCATGTCATCTTCATCTAGTTTCCATAAATTTAAACTATGTGAAAAGTGAGTGTGAGTCTCAACACGGTGAATATTAAACTTCAACAAAAAGTTCAAAAATTAATTCACAAATATTTCAAAAAAACTCAATAAAACATTTACATATATAATTTTAAAGAAAAAAAAAATACCTTTCAATTCTCAACCATAAAAAATAATTCAGTCACTAAAAACTAATAGAAATGAAAAATATATATGAATGTAAGAAAATTATATCACATACAATATTGAATGAGAAATTCTCCAAATAACTCATAAGTATTAAAAATTAACCTACTAATAAAAAAAACATCAACAATGATTTCCCACCCATTCTTCTAAAAGGAGGCTTGTATAAATAACCAAAAAAAATAGTTTTTCCAAATTTCTAAAAATAAGGAATCCTTTGACGAGGACTTTCTTGCCTATCAAATACAACTTCCATAACTCCCGGAATTCACTCATGGCTGGCCTTTGCTTTATCTACGATTAGAATTCCTCCGATGGTTGAGTAAAACGTCATGAATCTTCTATTAGTTGTGAGTGATTTTCTTCACTATCTTTCTCTTTTAAAATATTCCGCCTATTTATTATGTATCTCAAATATTTGAGGTATGTTAATAGGAATACCATTTTGTAGGCCAATCTGAGATTGACCCATACACTTCAACATATAGCCTTTCTTCCCTCTATGATTCTAAACAATTCTTGAAATCAATTTCATGCATTTTTAGATTTTGGATCTAATTTCCATTTCACTTACTGATTTTAGAATTTCACTATTTCTATCCTCTTTATTTTCATTGATTACTTGGGTGAAAATAGTAAGAAGTTAAACCTCCTCGAGTACTGGATGGCGAGGCATACTAAACTCATCAACCACATCTAGTGCATTGTCAAATATTAAATCACACCAATTATAGGACTCCTTGAGCCATTCACTGATGATGGAGAAATTATTTTTTTTGTGATCTGGGCATATCAACATCATCTTTTTTACATTCTTAGAAATTTTAGCAAAAAATTTATACTTCAAGTTATTCTCCCACATGCTAAGTTTATCAAATTGGTTGAATTATATTTTTTTGTGATTTAATCATATCAACATCATCTTTTTTACATCCCTATAAATTTCACCAAAATCTTTATACTTCCCGTTATTCTATCACATGCTAAATTTATCAAATTGATTGAGTATTACATCATCATCTTGCATGTGTACATCAACATAGTTTGCGGGGATGAGAAAGTCACGGTGAAAATTATAACCTTTATTTATTTGATTAAGAAAAATTAATTCGAGTTACTTAAGTTGATCATTGACAACAATGGCTTGGTTCTGGAATACTTTCACCTCCAAAGCTTCCTTCAGTCCTTCCCAAGAGTATTTATGTGAGCTTGAAGGGCTATAGAAATATGAGCTTCAAAGGCTGTATAAATTGTTTGAGGATTAATCTCAGACTCGTTTTTTAATATCTAAAATTTAATATCTCAACCTCTTTCACATGAAATTTCCTCAAGTTCTTTAACTGATTAGCATGTTTTGTCTTTGGCCTCGTTGAATTGTTTCTTAGAGCAGTCCTCCCTTTAAGTTATTCATTAGGGTTCTTTTTCTCAATTTCTACCATAGCTATGATACAACCTTATCATAATTGTGTGAAATGGAACTGCCATTCCTTGTCCGGTGTGATCCTCATGATTTTGAGTTCAACCTACAACCCACAAATTCTGTTTTGGGTCTTTTCCATATTTTTAAATAACTCAATAACTAACCATTAATTGGTTAAAACAAAAGCCCCAGGGAATGATGTTGTTTCCATAGCCTTACCTTTTGGATCCCGTACTGGTTTCCATTTCATTATTGAAGAAAATTATATCACGAAAGTGAAGTTTTTTTTTTTTTTTTTTACGTCTTCCCAACTTCCTTTGTCTCAGTGATGAAATAACAATATCGTAGAGAGACCATTGTCTCTTTAACATGCTCTAATTCTTCAACATTCATGAAAAGTGAAGAATTCATTGTGAGCCTTGGAGATATTAATTAGTGATTTGAGTAGAGGGAATTGGGTTTTTAGAAACATCTTGTGCTTTTCCTTTCTTCTAAGTAGTATACACTGATTGATCAACATCTTTTGGAGCCCTTTTTATATTGTCATATATCCTTTTATATTTTCCCAGTTGATTCCTATGTTTCCCCTACTGATTTTTCTTTTTGAGAAATGCCTTGTTTCTCTTGACCTTGATACCCAACTAAATATTTATCCTACTTTTCTAATTTCCCTTCTTGCTACTTCTATTACTTTATTGTTGTTTTTGTTTGTTGAAATGTGTAATGTACCTGCTCTCAAAAAGAATTTGATATCTGTTTCCACTATCACTGATAATCATTTAAAAGTTGAATTTGGTAAATTGGGGTGTATAGTGAAAGATGTTCAGGACCACTACAGGGATACACATGCCTTTATAAGGCTTAATTCCTACTTTTTTTTATTGAGATAATACACCTAAGAAGTGTCTGTTTGCTTTCATCCACGAGGTATTTGTCCTGTGAATCGCCTATTGACATTTTATTTTATTGACTTCTGCGTCCTTGCGTTCAAATGTGATAAAAGGCATACAGCAACTTGCCAATAGTTTCCATGCCAACTTCGCAGAACTTAGCCGCAACAATGATGGGATGTAGGAAGATGCATCTAGCAAATTCAATGTTATTTTTTACGGCGTTTCTGTTATAAATTCGGTTGGAATTTTTGAATAGCAGGGTGAGATTACAGCTATTGCAATATTCAATTGCCCAAAATGGAAATGCACAGAGAAATTTTTTTTGTAATGTCAAAATTTGAAAATTTGCAGGTTTTCTTGCTAGCTCTGTTATTGCTGCAAAAGAAGCGACAAAGTTAGGAACTGTGATTGGTATTGATCTCGGAACTACATACTCATGTGTGGGTGTGTATAAAAATGGTCATGTTGAAATCATAGCAAATGACCAAGGAATCAGGATTACACCTTCTTGCGTTGCCCGATAGGACAGTGATTTTTTGATGTGAAACGATTGATTGGAAGGAAGTTTGAGAACAAGGAGGTCCAAAGAGACCGCGTGTTTCATATTTTGAATCCGGAATCTTAGAATGCGTCCCCATGTTGCATTGAAGGTTGTGCGTTGTTTTCCTCATCGGCATTTCAATATTACAAATGTATGGTAAGTATTTTTTGGATTATTCATAAACAAAATTATTGAGTTTAGCCAACTCAATGGGTCGTGATGTTGTTAGAATTGGCTACTCTAGCAAATCACACTTGTATGAATATGAAAATCCAATATAAATCCAATATAAATTACAATGACACTAAAGATGCCAAAAATAAATGAGGTAATGAAGCAGCAACAATTACTATGATGGAGATCAATCTAGTTTGTGTGAATTTTTTATGAGTTTCGTGGAATAGACTCAATAGCATGATTGTATAATGAGTCACTCAGTTGCATGGTAAGCAAGTTTAGGATGGTTTTGTAGTGGTCATCTTATGTACCTGGTAATTCCAAGATATGGAATATGTAAGCCTTATAAAGGCATGTGTATCCCTGTAAAAGTTCGTGGTCATCTCAAAACCACTTTGTAACTACAGGTTCATGGTCAGCCAAAAACCATTTTGCAGTGTCAGTTTGTGGTCAGCTAAAAACTACCTATAATAGTGAAGCAGACTCGAAATAGGTTTATGTCAATGTTTTCCACTGAAGGAAAAGCATGGTTACGGGTCATCCGATAAAACCCCGATGAAAGAAGAGCATGGTTACGGGTCATCCGATAAAACCCTGATGAAGGAAGAGCATGGTTACGGGTCATCCTATAAAACCCACGTTGGAGGGGGATATGTAGATACAGGTACATGTATGCAGTGATAATGGTTGACAGAACCATGTATACGAAGGACATCCTACAAGACCAGCGGTTGCAGCGGTTGGTACCCATGCATTCCGGTGGATGGTTGCTCCTTTATATGGACGTCGACATATCTTTTTTGTTATGTTTGACCACAACTAAATTTTGCGAAGTGATATCGAGACAAGTAGTCATTAAGGGGGTGTGTTGAAATGTGTAATTCCTACTTGTCCAGTTGTGACTCTCTATGAATAGAGTCTGTTTCTATTTCCTAGGTTAGCTAAAACTAGTTTCCTTATTTGGTGTGAGGTTGAGATATTCCCTCAACCAACTCATTGTACATCCAAGATAGATTTCCTATCTTGAGACTAATTCATGTATAAATGTGTGTAATCTATTTGATTAATATATAGTTTTGCATATTGACATTTTATTTTTGTTGATATTTTTTTTCTCTATTTTCTTACTGACATTTTTTTTTGTTATCTTTGTTTGTTCTTCATCTCCTTTCTTGTTTTATTTTTTATTTTTCTGAATTGAACCAAATCCTTGCTCAAGTAAATTTAGTTTGGTCAAATATATTATTTTTAGCTCCTATTCGATATGAATATTGTTGATCTTGTGAAATTTCATCTCCCTTAGATTCAATATCATTTTCAATGAAGGATACATTGATAGCTTCTCTCACTTGTAGCTTAGATAAATGAAAACTAGAGGCTTTACTCTTCCATTCAAGGAAAAATGAGTACATATTCTCCCTAAAGGCTTGAAAATTTTATTTCTTGTCTGGGCTCATCTAGTAAATAAATTTGAATCCATCTTCATTAAATGAATCAACATTTTTGAAAAATAAATCATATGGTGGTTCTTGATGCAAATAATTTTTAGACTACATCGTTGAATTGAGATTTTCATTAAAAATTTCATATGAATCATAGTTGTAAAAATCAAGTGAATTCAAACAAACAACATTAGTCTTGTAGTGTTGTTTTCCTCAACTATTTCAAGGTGGTTTTTCTTTATGAGACTAATGGCCAATCTTAATAGAAAAATTTGGCCACATTTTATTTGAATTTTTAGGTAGTATTTATTTGATACCATGAATGGGTATTTGATAGTATATTTCGAGGGTATTTTTTAAGGATTTAAATATTTTCCTATATATAGTATTATAGGCTACTTTTTTTCTTATAAAATTCATGTATATACACTATATTCAATAAAAAATATATAATTGATTATTAAAACTTGTAATGTTTTGGTGAAGATCATCCATTTAGTCATATATGTATATGTAAAGAATAATCACATTTTTAACCAAATTCCTATAAAAAATGAATCTAAGTAATACATTAGGACCAATCCCACAACTATAAGTTCTAAAATAAGAAAAACCACCCTCACCAAACTAATACCCAATGCCTTGTAATGTTCATTGAATTTCTTTACATATTTTGGGATCAGACTTTCAAAAATGAACTTGAGGGACATGAATCATCACACCATCAAAAAAATCATAAATTTTTTTTATAATGTCTTTCCTACATAATATAATAAAATTGATGAACAAGTTGAGTGTTTTATGACCAATTCTATTTCATTGATGGAAATGGCTCAATGGTTACTACAACATCCATTAAGTAGGATGACATCTAAAAACATGGGTAAAACGATGGTGGAGATGATTGTGAAAACTAAGTAGTGCTTGATAGATTTTGAGACCAAATATACTACCATTTAAATCTTTTAGATTGATTCATGATTCCACAAAACAAGAGAACCCATTTTGACTTAAAATGTTAAGCATTTGGCTCACATATAGTGTAGACAAAATTTTATATTAGGTTCAAGAAAACATTAAAGGGAAAGAAATATACATATAACTGAATGAAAACTGAAAAATAAAAACACATAGGTAAATGCACAAATATTTACGTGGTAAAAACTTGACAGGGTGTCAACGAAACCTCCATGGGCTAAGGGATTGGAAGCTCTATTAATCAAGAATGATTCTCCTCAAGTTACAAGCCTCTCAGGCCATCCCAATTTAACCTGGGCTACTCCGTTACATAACTGCCTCTTCAATTAAAAAAAATTGTTCGATAAATTCCAATTCATTACAATCTATTGTCATATTTTAACAAACTCCACCTTAAAATCATTTTTCCTATTCCTTGCCCATTCCCATCCATAATCTCTTCTACAAGCCAAGAGAAGTGAGACACCATCTCAGCTTATCTATGGTAACTGGCTTCGTGAATATATCTGCATGATTTTCCTGTTTACAGACCTTCTTGAGAACTACTTTTCTGCATTTGATTACATGTCTCATAATGTGATACCTTACATCGATGTGCTTGGTCTTGTTGTGATAGGTTGAATTTGTAGCCAAGTTAATAGCACTCTGACATTCACATAATACATAATTTTTCTCCTGTGTCCTTCCAATCTCATCAAGTAGACCTTTTAAATAGATTTCCTCTTTACAAGAATATGAAGCAGCTATATAATCTGCTTTAGTAGTGGAAAAAGCAATTGTATCTTGAAGCTTTGACATTTAGATGATTTCTCCACCTGCAAGATGAAAAACATAACCTGTAGTAGACCTCCTTTTTTCCAAATCACCTTCATAATAAACATCCACATATCTGCAGACTAAACCTTCACGAAAATCAAAGCTGATGTAACGGTAACGTGTGCCTCTCAAATACTGAAGAAACCGTTTCACTGCTCGCCAATGTTATTCTCCTTGATTTTCCATGAACTTGCTGACAACTCCAACTACATGTGAAATGTCAGGTCTTGTAGATACCATCATATACATTAAGTTTCCTACCTCATTTTCATATGGTACATGAGAAATATACTTATTTTCTTCATTATTTCTACGACTTAAATCCAAAGAAAGCTTAAAATTGGAACCTAATGGAACATTAACAGGTTTCACATAGTTCATACCAAACTTTTCAAGTACTTTCTCCACATACTTCTGTTGTGATAACCAATTCTTACCCGTCTTCCTATCTCTATGTATCTCCATGCCCAAGATATGCTTTTTCGCTCCACGATCCTTTATATCAAACATCCTAGAAAGTTGAGCCTTTAACCTATTGATTTCTTGCATGCTTTTTCTTGCATTAAGAATATTATCAACATACAACACCAAGATAATGATATTCCATTGAAAATTTTGAAGTATAAACAATGATCGTACTCACATCTGATAAAATTTTAGTTCACCATGAAGGATTTAAACTTCTTCTACCATTGCCTATGCGGTTGCCTCAGGTCATACAATGATTTCCTGAGCTTGCAAAATAATATTTTGTTGCGACCTTTTACAAAACCTTATGGCTGATCCATATATATCTATTCATCCAAATCACCATGAAGAAATGTTGTTTTAACATCTAACTGTTCTAACTCAAGGTCAAATAACATAGCTAGTGATAACATAGTACGAATAGAAACACATTTAATGACTAGTGAAAAAATTTCATGAAAATAAATACCTTCAACCTTAGAATACCCTTTTGCAACTCCTCGCCTTATATCTATTAATACTTCCATAAAATTTTCTCTTCAACTTGACGACCCATTTTTCACCCAACAAGACTTCTCCCTTTAGGAAGTTCTACAATATCTCAAGTATTGTTCTTGGCTAAGTAATCCATTTCTTCTTCCATAGCCTTTTTTGATATCTCGCTATCTGCATCATCTACTGCGTCGTGATAACAAGAAGGTTCCCCATCATTAATAATCAATGAAAAGGATGAAGAAAAATCTTCATACCTTTAAGGTGTTTTTATTTCCCTTTTAAATCTTCTTAGAGTTTCTGGCTACTGAATTGGTTCTATAATTTCTCCAGTTTCCTTTGCTTCATCACATTTTTCATCATAAGTCTCTCCTTCCTTTCGACATTCTAGAAAATATTTAGTATCCAATTGAATTTCTGATTTGGCGATACCAATTCCTATTAAACTTTTCCAACATATGATTTTAGAAGAGATGATTCATCAAATGTTACATCTCTACTAATGACTATCTTCCGTGAAGAAGGATACCACAACCTATATTCTTTCACTGCATAATAATATCCAAAAAAGACATAATATTTTGATTTTGGATCTAACTTTGAACGTTGATTTCTAGTAATAAGAACATAGGCATCAAAGCCAAAAATATTCAAATGAGAATAATCACAATACTGACCCGACCAAAATTCTTCAGGAATTTTATAGTTTATGGCAACTGAAGGTGATATGTCAACTGGTTAACCAGCAATATATACTCCTTCTACCCACACCTCCTTTGGCAGGTTAGCATTGTTGATCATGCTTCTAGCACTTTCCATAAGAGTATCATTCATACATTCAAGGACGCCATTTTCTTAGGAGTATAAAAAATAGTTTTATGTCTAACAACCCTTTTATCTTTACAGAATTGTTCAAATTATAAAGAAATAAATTCACCTCCATTGTCATTTCTTAAACATTTAATTTATTTTCCTGTTTTATTATCCACCATAGCTTTAAATTGTTTAAAAATGTTAAGTACATCAACTTTGTTTTTCAACATATAGACAAAACTTTCTACGAGGCACCATCAATAAATGTTAAGAAATATAATGCACCTCCATAATACATAGAAGGAGATGGTCCCCACAGATCAAAATGAATGTAGTAAAAAAATTGTTTACTATTATGATTTTCAGTTTTGAAAATTTGTTTACATTGTCTTCCATACACGCAATTTTTACAAAAATCCAATTTCAAGGGTTTCAAATCAGGAAGCAACTTGCGGTTCATCCGTATATGAATACCTTTCTCACTCATGTGACCCAACCGCTAATGCCATAGACAAGAACCTTCTTCTGATTTTTCTGATACAATTGTTGCTCCACTAACTTCAGTGCTTCCTTTGAGTTTATATAGATTTATGTCCTCTTTAGCCTTCATAATAACCAAGGATCCTTTTGAGACTTTTAGCACTCCATTATGACCTGTAAATTTATACGCATTTGAATCCAAAACTGCCAAAGAAATCAAGTTTTTCTTTAGTTCAGGTACATGCCCAACATCAAATAATGTTTTAGTTGTATCATCATACATTTTAATTTTTACATTTCCCATCCCAGCAGTCTGACAAGATACATTATTTCCCATAAATAGAGAACTGCCATTTACAACTTCATATGAAGTAAACCAACTTCTGTTGGGACTCATGTTATGAGAAGCACCAGAGTCTAACAACCAATTTTCAACATCTTGAAAGACATTACAAACAGATAGAGCTTCAGAAATTAAAATTCATCAATCATAAATGAATCAACCTGATTTGCTTCCTTGTTCTAGTGTTCTGACTCCTCTTGTTTCCAAAAATATTTCTTGAGGTTTCCAATTTTATTGCAATACCAGCACTTGGTTTTACACTTCTTTCCACTCTTTGCTTTCACTAGTTTATTTGGCCCAATTTCTGACAGCCACTTCATCGCTAGTCCGACATAGAGTCATCGCAAGACTGACAGTTTGAGGCTAGACAAAACGTGGTTAGCCTTAGATTCACAATTCAGACACTTCACTAAAGTGTCAGAATAGTGACACTACTTCTGAAATTTTCCAAGCTGTCGTTCTTCCAACGTTTTGAACCGTCGCTCTTCCGACGTTTTCCCAAGCGTCGCTCTTCCAACATTTTCCAAAGCATCACTATTCTGATGTTCTCCAAATCATCGCTCTTCCGATGTTTTTTTCCAAACCGTCGCTCTTCCGATGTTTATCAATTTTAACACGACTGTCACAATTCTGAAAAAATGTTTTCTGACATTATAAAGTGTCACTCTTCTGACGCTTATGAAACGTTGCTATTCCAATCAATAAGTAAAAAAAATTTAAAAAAAGGATCGTCGCTCTTTCGACGGAAATTTCTTCCGACGCTTTGTAGGCATCGCTCTTCCGACGCTTTGGAGGTGTCGGTCTTCCAATTCTTTGATAAAAATATTTAAAAAATAAATAAATATATTCTCTAATTCTCATGTTATAAGGTATCACTACTTTTCTCTGTCATGTCTTTTGGGGTTGGTTTGGTCAGGCTCGAGCAGGATTCGGGCGGAGAGTGGGAGAGGTGGAGGGATAACTTTTGGTTTTACGAAAGTGGATGACAATCGATACTCAATGAATATATTTTTTGAAATCAGGAAGAAGAAATATTTATAGGCATTGGAAAAGTAAGTTAAGACGGCACAGTCAAATTCACCATTTTCTGTGTTTTATACTTTCTAGTCTATCTCTTTCTATGGAAAATTGGAAATTGCTGATTTTATAATAAATATAGATGCCTATCATGGAGAATAGATTGACTCATGTTAGATGCTGATCACCAAATTCATGTTACATTGACTCAGCCAATCTGAATTATGATTTTTACAAAGCAGACTTATTTATCTCTCTGAATAATACAAGAAAACCAAAACTAAACACTCAATTTGCTTGTTTTTTGATTCAATTTTACAACCGAAAACCAGTAGACCTGTCAACTATCAAGAATACACATGGAATTGTAGTATGTAGTATCATCTATGTACAAAATTAACATTATATGGACATTGAAAATTTCAGTATTATGTAAAAATTAAAATGTCTTCTTTTATTATTTCTTAATTTAACTTTCATTTTTTGTATTCCTGAGTTAATTCCCAAGTTTTCTCGACTCTGAGCCAACCCTTACTCTTCAGCCTCACCAAATCATTCTTCAAGTAAATTATGGTAACTTTTCTCATTTTTAAATTCATAAATTGGCAAATGAATTTAGGTTTATGTCTTAGGTTGATGTTTTAATGCAATTTTTGAGCAACGTGATGATATGGAGAAAATATTCAACCATTGACATCCTATGAAAATGCATCAAGCATTAATTTATGTTTATTTTCAAGACTAGTTTTTCTATTTGCACCTAGAAATACTTTTTTTCATGGATCTCTATTTTATTAATATAAATCATTATGTCATTAATCTATTGATGAGCATCATGAGTGGGAAGTTCTTTTCTTACAATATGGATGATCAGTTAATTAATGAGGTATAGTTTTAAGGTGTGAAATAGATATCATGTATATAAAACCTTTTTTTAAAATGGATGTCTTTCCAAGGCAGACTAAGCCAAAGCTGTAGAAATACTAGTAAAGGACCTAAAAGTATTTGCTTCCTTCAATGAGGAGCTGTATAAGGAGATAACACAACTTCAAAATTTAGATAATTTTAGGTGCTTGTTTTCTATATATAATAGGTTCTTAATTTTAAAGTTATAATATACTGAATTGAGTAAGATTTATTTTATCTGTATTCGCTAATGAACCTGTATGTGAATCAGAGAAAATGAACAAATTTCAAAGTACGAGAATACCAAATCAGCTAGGAACATCATGTTATTGGAACTAAAAAAGCTTATAGAAGCTAATCCTTTGTTCTGAGAAAAGTTAAAGTTTCTTGCACTTAAAGCATCTCGATTGCAGACACTTATCAATCAAATATTTGTAAATTTTTCAAGCCTGTTTATTTTGGAGATGCTAGTATATTGCAAGTCTTTCTTCACTGGGTTTTAGAAGGCTGTGATATTTCTCCAACAATGTGAAAGTGTCTTCAAAGTGGAGCATGGCTTGCACTTGCCTCTATTTGTGAATTTATACCACTTTAGGATCCTTTTATAAGGGATCATGATTGGAAGTGAGGATGTATGGATTTGGGTATTTAGGTCTAATCCACAGTGGCCTCTTCAACTCTCCATCCATGACCCTTTTTACTGCTTTAACTTTGACCTCCTCATGCCTTATCGAAGATGATAGGGCCAATAATTTGGCATCTCCCAAATATTGGTTTGGATCCCATATGGTTAGATATGGAAGCACTAGGTTGTGAAGGTAAATTTCAACAACCTTGGCCTAGCTTTCTATGTTTCAATGTAGGAAAAATTCAATTCTTATCTCAAACCAGCACCATCGCTCCTTAAGTAATAAGGATTGGGTATTTGATGGCTGCCTGCAATCTATTGCCTCTAAAGGTGTGATCAGGTTTCTCGGAATGTTGCTCTAGAAAATTCCCCGTGTGTATTCTATTCAGAAATAAAGAAGTATAAGCATGAATGTGAGGACACAAGGTATACCTGTCCATAAATATACCTTCATACATAATAGATCTCAAGACAAAAAGTACTTCGATCCCACATGATTCTTTAATTTTAGAGATTGGGCTTTCATCTTTTCTAGATGTTGCAGTTCATAATGATGTTAATAAAGGTCAAGAAGTTCCTAAAACTGCTTCGGAAGGCGTTAGTCATGCAGATCAAATGAAATCAGTCCATGATGACAATGCAGCAAATTTTTTGGAGCAACAATTGAATGAATTTGTATCAGAGAAAAATAGAAATGTCTGATCGAGTTTTTATGAGAGGTATTTTTTTCCCCTGTCCATAAATACACCTTCATACATAATGGATCTCAGGACAAAGGTATTATCTGTCAAAACTAGACATATCAGTAGAATTGGCAGGTCCAGATATATATAGTCAATATATCAACAAACTTGGCACAGGACATACTATGAACCCTGATGAGGCCAATTTATATAAAGATAAGGCTTATGAAGACCACCAATTAGAGGTGGATACAAATACTGAGGCTCTCCTTTCAAGTCTCGATTTGTGACAAGCATTTTTCCCATGTTTATCAGAGAATCATATGCAGCGAGAAATGGAAATTTACAAACAGGCAAGGCAACGGTCTAGGGATGTTTCCACTCTTGATACTCTCATGAATTCCCAAACCACTGCTACAAAGCAATCTGATAAGTCTTCACCTTTTGGAGATAGTAAAGAGGAGCTATGGTATGACCCAAAAAATGGGCATCTGGCTGATGTGGATATGGAACTAGTCCCTAAAAGTACTTCGATCCCACATGATTCTTTAATTTCAGACATTGGGCTTCCATGTTTTCTGGATGTTGCAGTTCATAATGATGTTAAGAAAGGTCAAAAATTTCCTAAAAATTCTTCGGAAGGCATTAATCATGCAGATCAAATGAAATCAGTCTATGATGACAATGTAGGAGAGTTTTTGGAGCAAGCTTTGAAAGAATCTGTATTAGATAAAACTAGAAATGTCTGATCGATTTTTTATACGAGGTATTTGTTTCCCCTATCCATAAATATACCTTCATACATAATATATCTCAGGATAAATGTAATATGAAACTCACATTCGAAGATCATATTCTTTATGTAGTCTCCGCTACAGAATTCAAGACTAAAATGTGGAAAAGAACCGGAGCCAGAATCACATGTTGATCTGGATTTGTAATTGCACTTACTGTTCCAAATTTTTATAAAGTCTCCAAATTGTAAATCTACACTATTTTGGATTTATACCTCCAACAAGTTTTCTAAAATGAAGCAGAATATCCTAGAGAAACTGGGCATTCCAATGCACCATCAAATTCTGATATGCAACAACAATTAAATGTAGGAAGATGGGAGCCTACAAGAATACAATGTACTACCTTCATCCACCATCATTCTCAACTTGAGGCTCAGAATCGAAGCTACTAGATTAAGAAAATCAAAGGGAGGAGGAGGTGGTGCTAGATCTAGTTTTCCAAAAGGAACAAAACAGAATCAAGAACATATCTATGGTGGAATATATGTCAAAGATGTACTTCAAGGAAAATTGGCTGCAACAACAAAACCTGCACAAACATATAATATTCCTAGCCCATAAATTATGAAGCAGCTGAATCATGTACTAGAACTAACTATATACCTTCTAGTAATGGACAATATTTTCACAACATATGTATCCAAAGTCATTATATGTAGAATCTCTTCTGTTTTATTCCAAAATGTTGATGCTCCTCTGACAGTCTTCCATGCCTTTAATATATGGATCCTATTGCTATAGATGAAGCCCTTTTCAATGAGTGATAAGATAAGACTCTCATGCTCTCAAGGTGGCCTAAAATTGATCAGGTTTATTAGGGCTATTGAGGCCCAAGTATTTTGATAGGTTTGACCTTAAAAATAACTTTGAAGATATTCTTAAACGGCTTGAAAATTGATAGTGAAATTATACTACACAAATGTTTCCAATACAAAAAATATCTAATGAAACCATTATTTATAAAAATCAAGCATTAGAATAGAAATATACAACCACAGAAAATATGAAGACAGTCCATAGGGACTCAGATTAACTTCAAAGTATTATATTTCAGTCCCTTGATTACTCGTCCTTAGAGTAATATCATTATACCTCACTGAAGGATGTTTTATGTGGCTTAAGGCAACTACAAATTGATGCAAACACTTACATGAGAAATTCGACAAAATTCCTGAGAAAGATTTGCAAAATACTTCAGAAACCACCTATGTTTTTCCTTAGAAAGATCTCCCTCAAAGGCTTTTTGACAACAATTGGGGTTTCAACTTCAACAATCCATATCTCCTCAACCAAGAGGACCCACGTGATGTGCCACCTACCATTAGAATCAACACGACAAGGAGAATCAAATGAATATGGTTATGGGACAAAATTAATTAATATGCATACTAAAATTCTTCAACAAGTGCAAGAAAATAAGATCAGATCGCACCAAAACTCGGTTTTGTTTGTTGTTCAAGAATCTGGTTCTGAAATGATTAGAAGGCTCATACATACTGCCTAGAAAAACCTTCAGCTCCTGTGGATTTATTTCATAAGTATCTGGACTCCCATGACAGAATAGAAAACCCAAACAAAATATTGCTAACTGCCTCGGCCTCTTGCTATAAGAAAACAACCTATTAGGGTTGACTTCAAGACTCTCCCTTCACTGAGGATCTTATTGCGGCCTTTTTTTAGAGAGAAAAATCATAAGATAGTTCTCTCTCTCCCCGCCTAGTAATCTGATGGTGCACTGAAAGAACATTAAAAAAGAAGAAAATTGTGTGACCCAGAGTTTCTCTCTCTCCTCGCCCTTGTAATCTGATGGTGCAGAGGCCATAAGCTCTGACTCTAAAGACTCGATCTTCCCTCATGCAACCAGATCGAGCAATCAGAGGACAAGGGCATATTAATTTCCTACAGGGTTGAGATATTCATAGTACGGCACCATATCATGATCCAAAGGCATGCCTTCATTCTGTTGACACCTAAGATATAAAATACACTGTCTGGGAAACTGGATCGAGATCACAGTTGGGTATTGTTTCCCTGGAGAGGCAGATCCAAGGAAAAGACACCTGGATCAGGCTTATAAGCTCCCATAGAGGCCACTATGCATTTTTTTCATCAGATCAAGTTGGTAATGGGTTGCATAGCATTTTTTTCAACATATCGATTATGTATATTATAGAATCAGTGGAACAACTAAGGAATGAAATTGGAACAAAAATCAAAGTTAAAAGAAATATTTAGTTCTTGAAACTGAGATAGTCACTGAAATAAACATTATAGTATCAGAAAGTGAAGTAACTGAGATTTTTTATGACACACGGACATACAACCCTTCAGAATCCTAGAAATATTATTCTACACAGGTCATAAGCATTGATTCTAAAATGGCCTTAATGAAGCATTGAAAAAAACATATAGATAGAATCACCCAATATAGAAAAGCCTTCCAAGACCCTGATAACCAAAATGGGTATAGACTCCAAAAATCTGCATATTTTCATTTTATTAATGCTCCGAATGTACCACCAAAGGTAGTCCCAATAGAATAAATTACAAGCAGACCCATGAGACAAGATCCTGAAAAAGAAGTTGAAACGCCAACCAAAATTATTGTTGTATTGAAGAATAAGTATACCTGTTTTTGGAGTTGTGGAGTTGAGAGCAATGCAGAGATCCTCACACCATCCATGGTGCCAGGCTCCAGATCCATGAGCACGGCTCGGGGCACAAATCTCCTGCATCCTTCCTCCAAACCTACAATAGTATAGCTGCATCCTTCCTCAAAAATGGCGATAGTATGGCCGCATACTCCCTCCTTCCCTTGACAAACCATGCAACCAGAGGGAAATGAATGAGGGAAATTAAAACTTTTGATATTTGAAAATTTTTGACATTTTGAAATGAAACACGTGTGTTTTTTTTAAGGCCACTCAAATTAACTTAAATTTTTTTTTTTTTAATAATTATAATAATTTCTAAATAATTTAAATAATTTCTAAATAATTAAATGTTTGTTTATTTTGATTGTTTAAAAATATTTACAATCAAAAAAATAAAACATATCTTTCTGAGAAGCAATTAAAATTATATGAGTAAATAATGGATTGATTTTTGTAGATAGTAATCCTTCTACTCTACTAAATCATCATGCTTGATTAAAAGGAGTTTTAAACTTTACACTATTAAATTATGTTGTATTTTAAATATTTGGAGTTTTAATCTCTTTATATATATATATATTATTTTTTTTCTTTTTCTTTTTCTTTATAATTTATGTATTAATTTTTCGTTATTTTTAAGTATTACTTTAAAAGTGAAATTTACATTTTTTTTCTTTAATGATAGTAATCTATGTATTCATCCATTCAAATTAGATACATTTTCTATAATAAATAATAGTGTAGTCTAATTAATAGATGAAATGGTTTTTTGATTAAAACCTCACAATATCAAGATTGTGATTTCTTATTGTTTATAATCAATTTCTGAATACATAAATGAATTAAACACCTTAAAAATCTCTTTAGAAATTAAAACTTAATAAATTAAATAATTTAAACTGGTTTGGGTAAATAAGTGGTATTGTTGATTATAAATAATTATTAATGAGATTGAATCTAAGACATTTATTTAAATTATTAATTATATAAAATTGTTGAATTTTTATTTCATAAACTAAGGATTTTGGTTGATTTTTTAATCTAATTATGTGATATTAAAGATGAATTATGGTAACTTAAAAATAATTTTCATGTGGTTAAAAGGGAAGTAGTAATGTTATGGTATGAATGATATCCTCAAGTATCATATGAGAGAAGAAAGCAATTGGAAAAATTGAGATCAAAAGCAATGGAGTTAGCCGAAAAGTAGCTTACCCCAAAGATGGGGCTCTTAGCTTCAATAAAGTATTAGATAAGCTGCATGTTGTGCTCAATGAAGAAATCAATTTTAATAATGACAAGAAAATATTTCTAAAGATGAGGTTTTTGACTAGAAAGATATAACAACACAGAAATAATTACAGTGTTGATACAATAATATAATCCGAAAAAAGCCTTCTCATGTTCATGATCTGAGCATATAGTGAATTAGACAGAAGTAAGAACCTGATAAGTAGCAAGGAAATAAATGATTTTGGGTTTGTTCAACAAACCCTTGAAGCAACAATAACAAAATAACGCTCCCTAAACCCTGTATTATGATTTTCTCCATCAGGAAACCCTTGAAGCAGCAAATACTCGTATAAATACTGAGCTTCAAGATAAAAATCCCATAGACATGAAGAGTGTCATATGCCCTGTTCAAAAATTATTAAATGAAATTTTGGATCTAAAAAATAAATCTAGAGAAGATACCTATATTTAAATAACTTACAAACCATATTGCAGAAAACAATTACTTCTTCAAAGCTAATTCACCGAATTTGGAGGGCTTAGGGGATTGGGGGTTAGGGGTTAGGGGATTTAGGTGCATTTAGGAGTTAGGGTTCGAATAATGAGTTATTGGTTAAGGTATTAGGGTTTGGGTGCTTAGGGGGCCTAACCCGAACGCATTTGGGTGGGCACACTCAACCGAAATGACCCGACCCGAACAGGTTTGGGTGGGCGCCTTCAAACAAAGCAACACATCGCACCTGACCGAATGAAGGCATAAGGGAGAAAAAGATAAACATGCTACACGAATGTGCACAAGGCACCCAGGTGGTCAAAACTTAGCAAAAATGATAAGGGCGCCCTCCAATGAAACGATCGGACCTGAACGCGCCCGGTCAAGTGACCTCATATGGGCTAAGTGGTTCTACCTTGGATCTTTACCTATAATTGAATGAAAATAGTAATTCAGATTTGGTAGCTTCCATTGTAATTATGAATACTATTTTAATTTTTTATCATGTTTCAAGACTCAAGATTAGGTTAGGAAATTGCGATGAGAGACAGGGATCACTTAATAGGGCCATTATATGGATTTTATGCACAGTCCTTAGTAATGCCAATTCCTTTTATTTTGTTCTATGAGGAGCCTAGTTATGCTCCTTAAAATTTAGGGACAAAATTCAAATTTATTCTTCTCCATACAATCCAAAAGAGGGGCATCCCTTTTAGTAACAGAGCTACAAGCCTGTTTGGTAGTTACACTAAAATTTTTGGGATTTAAAGATTGATATGATTCCAAAATTGGCTCATCTTAAATTTCACAGAATTGAAATTATGGAAACTTGTATGTCACAGGCTATGTACCCCATGAACAATGGCATTAACCCTTGCTACATTTCAACCTGAGCTTTGGAATCTAGATATCAAAATGTGGTTTGAAATTTAAATTATCCTCCTATAGGTGACTGACCAAACTACATGTCTAATAGGGAAGCTTTTGTAATCATTAAATCTTTAAAATACTTGGCATAAGTCAATTTGGGTAATTGAAGCTAGTATGAACCTCCCTCTTCTCAAATCGGAGAAAAATCATGGAGGTCAAGGGCGATGGTAAGAAGAGAAATATGGACGACGAAGCCAATGGCGTTGTCTACAACTCTTGAAGGAAAATCTGCACTCATTGTTGGAGCCACTGAGCAAAGAGAAGTTGATCTCTTTGATGGTCAATGCAGGTTCTTCATACCCTACAATTGCAGAAGAAATTAAAGATGTTGCAAGCAAGGACCCTGCTCATCGAAAGTTGTTTGTGCATGGATTGGCTTGGAAACTTCTTCATAGACCCTATGTGATGCATTTGAATAGTATGGGGAGATTGAAGAAGGCGTTGTTATTATGGATAAGACATCAGGAAAGTCACAAGGATTTGGCTTTGTCACATTTAAGCATATGGATTATGCTCAAAGGGCATTGGAAGAGCCTAGCAATACTATTGATGGGAGGATTACTATAAGCAATCTGGCAGTGGCAAGCACAAGTCCTGGTCAAGGTAAATATTAGGCTCAAAGGAAACTTTACATTGGTGGTATTTCATATGACACGGCCAATGATAAGCTTTTATAAGTTTTTTCCAAATATGGAGAGGTAGAAGAAGGTTCGGTTGCATATGATAAAAATACCAACAAATCCAAGGGATTTGCATTTGTGACTTTCAAGACTGTGGTGGCTACAAAGCGAGCTCTTAAAAAGGTTAGGGGTTTAGAGGTTTATGTTTTAGGGGGTTAAATGGGTTATGGGTTGGGAATCCGAGTTTATGGGTTAGCAATTAAGGGGTTATAGGTTTTGGGTTTAGGGGGTTAAATGGGTCAGGGGTTAAGGGTTTAGGGCTTAGGGGTTAAGGGTTTAGAGTTTTATGGTTTAGGGGTTAAATGGGTTAGGGGTTTAAAGGTTTAGGAAACCCTTGAAGCAGCAAATACTCGTATAGATAATGAGCTTCAAGATAAAATCCCATAGGCATGAAGAGTGTCATACGCCTTGTTCAAAAATTAGTGAATGAAACTATGGATCTAAAAAATAAATCTAGAGAAGATACCTATATTTAAATAACTTACAAACCATATTGCAAAAAACAATTACTTCTTCAAAGCTAATTCGTCGAATTTGGAGGGCTTAGGGGATTGGGGGTTAGGATATTTCAGTGCATTTAGGGGTTAGGGGTCTAATAATGAGTTATTAGTTAAGGGATTAGGGATTAGGGGCTTAGGGGGCTCAACCTGAACGTGTTTGGGCAGGCGCACTCAACAAAAACGACTCGACCCAAATAGGTTTGGGCGAGCACCCTCAAACGAAATGACACGGTGCACCCGAGCGAAGGAAGGCACAAGGGAGCAAATGAAAAATGGACCACACAGATGTCCACTTCAAAACTTGGCAAATTTGATACCGCCGCCCTAAAATGAAATGACCTAACCAAAACGCGTTTGGGTAGGTCCCCTCACACGGCGCGACATAGCGTGCACGACCGAACGAAGGCACAAGGGAGAAAATGGAAAACAGGTTGCGTGAATGTGCAAAAGGAACACGTGTGATCACAACTTAGAAAATTTGATACGGGCACCCTCAAACGAAATGACCCGACCTGACCTGAACATGTTTGGGCAGGCACCCTCACAATATGGCGCACTTGACTGAACAAAGGCATAATGGAGCAAAAATCAAATGGGTCGCACAAACCTGCACAAGGCACTAATGTAGTCACAATAGGTACTTAAGGAATGTGATAGATTTGTTCGGGCGCCCTCACATAGTGTGACATGGCGTGCATGACCGAATGAAGGCATAAGGGAGAAACCAGAAAACGAGGCTTAAATGGGTTAGGGTTGGGAAATAGGGTTTAAGGGGTTAGGGGTTAAGGGTTTAGAGGTTTAGGGTTTAGGGGGTTAAATGGGTTAGGGGTTTAGGGGATTAGGAGGTTAAATGGGTTAGGGGTTAGGGGTTTAAGGGTTAGTGGTTAACAGTTTAAAGGTTTAGGGTGTAGGGGTTAAATGGGTTAGGGGTTTAGAGGTTTATGGTTTAAGTGGTTAAATAGTTTAGGGGTTGGGAATTAGGGTTTAATGGGTTAGGGGTTAAGGGTTTAATGGTTTAGGGTTTAGGGGGTTGAATGGGCTAGGGGTTTAGGGGGTTAGGGGATTTAGCAGTTAAGGATTTTAGGGGTTAGAAGTTAGGGGCTAATGGGGTTAGGTTTTAGGGGGTTAGATGGGTTAGAAGAAGGTAATTAGGGTTTAAGGGGTAAGGGTTAAGGGTTTAATGGTTTAGGGTTTAAGGGTTCATAGGCTTAGGGTCTAGGGGGTTAAATGGGTTAGGGGTTTACTAGGGGTTTAGGGGGTTAAATGGGTTAGGGGTTAAGGGTTTAGTGATTAGGGGTTAAGGGTTTAAAGGTTTATGGTTTAGGGGTTAAATGGGTTAGCGGTTTAGAGGTTTAGGGGGTTAAGTGGGTTAGGGGTTGGGAATTATTGTTTAAGGGGTTAGGGGTTAAGATGATAGTTTCATTGATCTCTGTTTGTGCAAATTAGTTCCTTATTTTTTGCGTCTCAATGTAACAATTTTGTAAGTATTGTTTCTTTTTGCCACATCTTCTTTATTTATTAATTTACAGTATTTGTTAGCCATTGTTTTACTTTTATTTATGAAAATTTCTATTGCAATAAAACGAACTGTATGTTCAATATCCAGTTTCAAACTCAGCCACAGTGTTGTCACGTAATTTAAGTCTAGAGAATGGCCATCTGATGAAGTCTTAACAACTAGACTGCACCTCATGACTGCTCCAAAAAATCTTAAGCTTGATTGTCCCACAATCATGAGAAATGAGAAGAGGCCAAGCGAAGAGGAGGGGGGGGGAAAAGAAGGATAGAGGGAGGGATATAATGAGAGGATTGGAGGGTAGAGAGAGAGAGAGAGAGAGGGAGGTATAAAGACAGAAAGGGAGAGAGAAGAAGGACAAGAGATAGGACTTAAGAGATAGGAAACAGTATCATAGAAGAAATAATATGTGACCAAATTACTCTATATGGAGATGGGAGATAGGGGCACCCTACCTACCTACTAAATGTCTAAACCAAATGTGGTGTAAACGTCTGTAATGGTGGTCGATTATACGAGGAGAGGATTTTATGAGGAGGCACTGGATTTTAAAGTGGTCATAATTAGCATTTTTGATACGATCACCTCCCTCACACGACCCAAGCCAACCCGACCCGACCTGCCTGAACGTGTTTCCTTGGGTTGCCTCATGACACAAAATGACCTAACCAGACCTGCCTCGACCTGACCTGCCCGAACGTGTTTCCTTCGGTGCCCTCACAATATAGCATGACCCAACCTGACCCAACCCAAACGCATTTCCCTAGGTAGCATCACACGATTTGACCCGACCCACCTGAACACGTAATTTCCTTAGGCGCCATCATGACACGACTCAACATGACCCGACCTCGTAAGACATGACATTCCTTGGGCACCCTCACATGACCCAACTCGACTGGACCCGCCTAAAGATCAAACGCACGAGGGAGAAAATTACAAATGGGTTGCATGAACGTGCACAAGGTACATGGGTGGTCACAACTTACCATTTTTTATACGACCTCCCTCACATGATTTGACCTAAACGAGTTTTCTCTGGCACGCCCCTCACACGGCATGACCTAAATCGCCTGAACAAAGGGTGCATGAGGGAGGAAACAAAAAAGGGATCACACAAACGTGCACAAGCAACATGGGTGGTCACAACTTAGAATTTTTGATACGAGTGATCACAACTTAGCAAAACTGATACGGGCGCCCTCAAATGAAACGGCCCGACCCGAACGTGCCAATTGGGCAACCTCACATGTTGCGACACAGCACGCCCAACTGAACAATGCCACAAGGAAGCAAATGGAAAATGGGCCACCCGAACGTGCACAAGGCACCCGGGCGGTCACAACTTAGAAAAACTGATATTAGTGCCCTTGAACGAAACGACGCAACCCAAACACACTCGGTCGGGCGACCTCAAACGATGCAACATGGTGCGTCCGAACAAATGATGCCATAAGGGAGAAAATGGAAAATGGGCCACCTGAATCTGCACAAGGCATCGAGGTGGTCACAACTTAGCAAAAATGATACGAGTGCCCTCGAACAAAATGGCCTGATCTAAACGTGCCTGGTTGGGCGACCTCACATGGTGTGACATGACACACCCAACCGAACAATGCCACAAGGGAACAAACGGAAAATGGGCCACCCAAACATGCACAAGGCACTCGAGCGGTGACAACTTAGCAAAACTGATATGGGCGCCCTCGAACGAAATGGCCAGACCCAAACGCACCCGGTCGGGCAACCTTACATGGCGTAACATAGCGAATGATGCCACAGGGGAGCAAACGACAAATGAGCCGCCCAAACGTGCACAAGGCACCCGAGCAGTCACAACTTAGCAAAACTGATACAAGCGCCCTTGAACGAAATGGCCCGACCCAAACGTGCCCGGTCGAGAAACCTCACACAATGCGACATGACTCTCCCGACCGAACCATGCCACAAGGGAGAAATGGAAAAGGGGCCACCAAAATGTGCACAAGGCACCTGGGCGGTCATAACTTAGCAAAACTAATACAGGCACCCTTGAATGAAATGACCCGACCCGAACACGCTCGTTCGGGCGACCTCACATGGCGCGGCACGGCGCACCCGAATGAACGATGCCATAAGGGAGAAAATGGAAAATGGGCCACCCGAACGTGTATAAGGCACCCGGGCAGTCATAACTTAGAAAAACTGATACGTGTGCCCTTGAACGAAACGGCCCGACCTGAACCCACCCGATCGGGCAACCTCAAATGGCGCGACACAGCGCGCCCGAATGAACAATGCCACAAGGGAGAAAATAGAAAACAAGCTGCCCTAATGTGCATAAGGCACCTGGGCATTCACCACTTAGCAAAACTAATACGCGCAGCCTCAAATGAAACAGGCTGACCTGACCCGAACGTGCCTGGTCGGGTGACTTCACACAGCACGACACAGTGCGCCAGACCGAACGATTCCATAAGGTAGAAAATGACAAATAGGCCACCTGAACGTGCACAAGGCACCCAGGCAGTCACAACTTAGCAAAACTGATACAGGCACCCTCAAACAAAACAACCTGACTCGACCCGAACGTGCTCGGTCAGGCAACGTCACATGACACGAAACGGCATGCCCAACTGAATGATGCCACAAGGGAGAAAATGACAAATGGGGCTCCCAAATGTGCACAAGTCACCCAGATAGTCACAACTTAGCAAAATTGATACGGGCGCCCTCGAACAAAACAACCCGACCCAAACGCGCCCGGTTGGGTGACCTCACATGACGCGACACGGCGTGCCTGAATGAATGATGCCACAAGGGATAAAATGGAAAATGGGCCACCTGAACATGCACAAGGCACTCGAGCAGTCACAACTTAGAAAAACTGATACAGGCGCCCTCGAATGAAACGGCCCGACCCGAACGCTCTCGGTCAGGCGACCTCACACAGTGCAACACGACGAATGATGCCATAGGGGAGAAAATGGAAAACAGGCCGCCCAAATGTGCACAAGGCACCCATGTGGTCACAACTTAGAAAAACTAATACGGGCTCCATCGAACGAAACAACCCGACCCAAATGTGCCCAGTCGGGCGACCTCACATGACGTGACATGGCGCGCTCGATCAAGCGATGCCACAAGGGAGCAAATGGAAAATAGGCTGCTTGAATGTGCACAAGGAACCCAGGCGGTCACAACTTAGCAAAATTGATACGGGAACCCTCAAACGAAATGACCTGACCTGAACGTGCCTGGTCAGGCGACCTCACACGGTGCAACATGGCACGCCCGAATGAACAATGCCATAAGGTAGAAAAATGCAAACGGACCACCCGAACATGCAGAAGGCACTCGGGCAGTCAGAACTTATCAAAAGTGATACGACAGCCCTCGAATGAAACGACCCTACCAAAACGCGCCCAGTTGGGCGACCTCACATGGTGCGACATGGCATGCCCGACCATGGTTGGGGGCACAATTTAAAAGTGAACCAAGGAGTGAGTGCATCACGTCTTTAATATTTGATGAAACTCCTTAGAATTCCCATCATAACCACCTTCCATATTCATCACAATGTGATATGTCAACTAAAGATATCTTATTATATTTCTCCAACTATTCAAAAAGGGGAAGAATGGAGTTCAAATTTCCCAAAGGAGGCTACCCCATAACACTATGGCTCCAAATATTAATTTACCATCCATTTCCTAGGACCCAAGTTATATTATTATTTATTAAAGGAGAGGCCAAAGAAATTAATTTCCAAACCGTCGCAATAGCAACGCTTTCCTCCAAACGTCGCAATAGTGACACTTCGCTCAAAGCGTGGCAAGACGGACACATCTCTCCAATCCATCGCAATTCTGACACTTTTCCCCAAACTATCGCAATAGTGACGCTTTCCTCCAAATTTCGCAATAGCAACACTTAACTCTAAGTGTCGCAAGACTGACACATCTCTCCGATCCGTTGCAATTCTGACGCTTTTCTACAAACGTCGCAAGACCGACACTTACCTCTAAGTGTCAAAATACAGACACTTGTCTCCAAACGTCAATATAGTGACATTTGTGGGTGGGATTTGAAAAATTGATAAAATTTGGGGAAATTTCTGACATTTGGTCAAAAGTGTTAGAACCAAAGTGTCGAAATTTATGCCAAATGTACTAGTCTTTTGATCTGGAAGAACCCCTTGATTTCTCCCCTCTTTCCTTTGACCGACCTCTGGCAACCATGGCATTTGGTGTAGATGTTCCAATACTTGATTTCCTTCGTACTTATTCCAACAATGGAGCACCCACAACTCATTCAAATTTCAAATAATTAGCAGTCCTCAAACTGATTGAGGTTACAAAGTGCTCCCATGACACGGGCAGAGAACAAAAAAAGGTTATAGCCTTGTCTTCTTCCTGTATTTTAACTTCCATATCTGACAACTTGTAAATAAGTGTATTAAAAATGTTTAACTATTTTGAAAATTTTGTACCCTCCTTCATCTGAATACTAGACAATTGTATTTTAAAATAAATTCTATTGGTTAATGATTTTTTCATATACAAAGTTTCCAGTTTTTTCTACAAAACTTAAGATGTACTCTCTTCAACAATATTAAAGAGAACTTCATCTGAAAATCATAACCTCATGGTCCTCAGGGCTTCGGCATCCACGACCTCCTAGTCTAAATCTATCTTGCTTGCATTTTTTTTATTTTCCCCATCTAATTCTTTGTGTAACCCTTGCTACACCTGCAAGTCCCTAACTTTTAGTTTCCACAATGCGAAATTTTTATTCCCAGTGACCTTCTCCACCTCGAACTTCATAATTTTCATTTTCAACATTCTTTCCTACTATGGTTTACTATTTTCCCTTCTTTCTTAAATTTCTAGTTATGGTTTTAACATATTTTTGATCTTTCCCCTTCCTCCTTTCCACTAGCTAGAATTTAAAAAAAAAATTTCGTATTTTCTCCCTTTTCCACTAAATCAATTGAGTTCTTCATAAAAACAATTTTTGTGATATTTCAACCTGCTCATTTTCTTCCTTTTTTTTTAACAAAAAAATATTGTCTGCCCTAAAAATATATATATTCTCTTCCCCTTTTCTTTTTTTCATAAAAAAATTATTCTAGAAAAAAATACTCGTTTTCTTCTCACAGCAAATATCATCTCAAGTAGTCGGACTCCTCTAGTTCAAACAATGAGCCCGACAAGAAATTTGATTTCTTCCAGTAGAAAATTAGATTAAATTTTGGCCTCTGCGGCTAGGCTCATATCTGCAACCAAATTCAATTTGGACAACCCTGTCTACAAACATCCTCTCCTCAGCAATGGGTAGTTCTTGACAGCCCAGACTCTTCCTTCCTCAGCTTTCTTGACAGTGGATAGAGAAATATTTTCTCCCTTAATTAAATTGGACAGTGCAGGCAAAAAAAATGCTTGAATTGGACAGTGTAGGCACAAAGAACGTCTTTCCTTTCTCTCAGCCAACAATTTTTTCCTTAATCATCAGGATTCTCTAACGTAATGGCCTTTTTTTCTTTCTCCAATGTAGGCAGTGATAGAAGATTTTCTCTCTGGTTGGGAACAATAGTGGATTTTATTGAATAGCAGCAGACGAATTTTAATTTAATGGTAGCAGACTTACATAGGGTTTCATTGCGTTCAGGAACACTCTAAAGAGACAAAAATATAAATATAACTAAATTAAAACTGAAAAATAAACACACATAGGTGAGTGCACAAATATTTACGTTGTAAAACCTTGACAGGGTGTCAAGGAAACCTCCATGGGGCAAGGGATTGGAAACTCTCTTAATCTAGAATGATTCTTCTCAAGTTACAAGCCTCTCGGGCTATCCCAATTTAACCTTGGATACTTAATTACATAACTTCCTCTTCAGTTACAATTGATTTTTCGATAAATTCCAATTAATTACAATTCATTGTCATATTTTAACAACAATGGTGGTGAATTTACTTCTTTAGAATTTGAACGATTCTGTAAGGAAAGGGCCAAAAGCATGATCGAGAATGATAATCTGCCAAAGGAGTTATGGGTAGAAGCAATATCTACTGCTTATTATTTAATTAATATATTACCTTCGGTTGCCATAAACTGTAAAATTCTTGAAGAAGTTTGGTCGGGTCAGACTTGTAATTATTCACATTTGAAGGTTGTGGGTTATGATACCTATTCTCTTAATCCTAGAAATCAGCGTTTAAAGGTCTATATAAAACTGAAATGTTATGTCTTTCTTGGATATGGTTAAGCAGTGAAAGGATATAGGTTGTGGGATCCTTCTTCAATGAAGATAGTCATTAGTAGAGATGTAACATTTGATGAATCTTCTCTTCCAAAATCAAATGTTGGAAAATTTGAATAGGAACATGTATCTTCAAATCAAAAAATTCAATTGGAGACTAAACCTTTTCCATAATTTTGAAAGGAAGGAGACACTTCTAATGAAAAAGGTGAAGAAGCAAAGGAAACTGGAGAAATTCCAAAACCAATTCAGCGACCAGTCACTGTAAGAAGGTCTGCACGACAAAGAAAAAATCCTAAAAGGTATGAAGATTTAGCTTCATATTTTGCATTTATTACTGAATATGGGGAACCTTCTTGTTATCAGGAAGTAGTAGATGATGCAGATAGCGAGATATGGAAAAAGGCTATGGAAGAAGAAATGAATTCCTTAGCCAAAAAAAATACCTGGGATCTTGTAGAACCTCATGAAGGGAGAAGTGTTTTTGGATGCAAATGGGTCTTAAAGTTTAACAGAAAAGTTGCTGGAAGTATTTATAGATATAAGAGAGGTTGGTTGCAAATGGGTATTTTCATGAAAAAATTTCACCAGTTGTTAAACTTGTTTCTATTCATACTGTGTTAGTACTAACTATGTTACTTAACCTTGAGTTAGAACAATTAGATGTTAAAGAAAATTTATTCATGGTGATTTAGATGAAGAGATATATATGGATTACCTAGAAGGTTTTGTACAAGGTCGCACCTGAAGATCAGTTTGCAAGCTTAGGAAATCATTGTATGGGCTTAGGCAATCGCCCAGGAAATTGTACAAGATATTTGACTCCTTCATGGTGAGCCAAAATTTTATCACAAGTGAGTATGATCATTGTGTATACTTCAAAGGTTTCAATGGAATATTCATAATATTGGTGTTGTATGTTGATGATATTCTTATTACAAGAAAAATCACGGAGGAAATCAATAGGTTAAAGGCTCGGCTTTATGGGAAGTTTGAGATGAAGGATCTTGGAGTGCCAAAACATATCTTGGGCATGGAGATACATAGAGACAAAAATAATGGTAAGATTTGGCTATCACAACAGAAGTATGTGGAGAAATTACTTGAAAATTTTGATATGAAAAATGTGAAAGCTTTTAATGTTCCATTAGCTTCCCATTTTTACATTTCTTCGGATTTAATTCCTACAACTAATGTAGAGAATAAGTATATGTCTTGTGTACCATATGAAAATGCGGTAGGAAACTTAATGTATGCGATGGTATCTATAAGACCTGAATACATCCTAGTAAGTATGGCTTGTTGTGAAGTAGTTTGGTTGCGAAAATTCTTTAGTGAGTTGTTCAAAGATGTGCTGGATACCATTGTGATACTCTGTGATAACTAGAGTGGGATTCGCTTGTCCGAGAATCCTCTATTCCATGATCGATACAAGCATATTGATATCAGGTACCACTTTATCCGGGATATCGTACAGCGTGGTGTCATAAGGCTCGATCATATAGGAACTAATGAGCAGGTGGTAGATATTCATGTATATACACTATATTCAATAAAAAAATATATAATTTATTATTAAAACGGGTAATGCTTCGGCAAATATCATCCATTTAGTCGTATATGTATATGTAAGAAATAGTCAAATTTTTAACCAAATTCCTATAAAAAATGAATCTAAGTAATACATTAGGACCAATCCCACAACTATAAGTTCTAAAATAAGAAAAACCACCCTCACCAAACTAATACCCAATTCCTTCTAATTTTCATTGAATTTCTTTAAATATTTTGGGATCAGAATTTGCAAAATGAATTTGAGGGACATGAATCATCACACCATCAAGAATATCATAAACTTTATTTTATAATGTCTTTCCTACATAATATAATAAAATTAATGAACAAGTTGAGTCTTTTATGACCAATTCTATTTCAATGATGGAAATGGCTCAATGATTACTATAACATCCATTAAGTAGGATGACATGTAAAGACACGGGTCAAACCATGGTGGAGATGATTGTGACAACTAGGTAGTGTTTGATAGATTTTGAGACCAAATATACTACCAATTAAATCTTTTAGATTGATTCATGATTCCACGGAACAAGAGAACCCATTATGACTTAAAATGTTAAGCATTTGGCTCACATATAATGTAGACAAAATTTTATATTGGGTTCAAGAACATATGAAATGGAAAGAAATATACATATAACTAAATGAAAACTGAAAAATAAACACACATAGGCAAATGCAGAAATATTTACCTGGTAAAACTTTGACAGGGAGTCAAGGAAACCTCTACGAGGTAAGGGATTGGAAGCTCTATTAATAAATAATGATTCTCCTCAAGTAATAAGCCTCTCGGGCCATCCCAATTGAACCTGGGATACTCCGTTACATAACTGCCTCTTCAATTAAAACTAATTGTTCCGTAAATTCCAATTAATTACAATTTGTTGTCATATTTTAACAAACTCCACCTTAAAATATTTTTTCCTATTCCTTGCCCATGCCCATCCATAATCTCTTCTACAAGCCAAGATAAGTGAGACACCATCTTAGCTTCTCTACGGTAGCTAGCTTCATGAATATATCTGCATGATTTTCCTGTCTACGGACATTCTTGAGAACTACTTTTCTACATTTGATTACATGTCTTATAATGTGATACCTTACATCGATGTGCTTGGTCTCATTGTGATAGGTTGGATTTGTAGCCAAATTAATAGAACAATGGCATTTAGATAATAGATAATGTTTCTCCTGCATCCTTCCAATCTCATCAAGTAGACCTTTTAAATAGATTTCCTCTTTACAAGCATCTGAAGTAGCTGTATACTCCACTTTAGTAGTGGAAAAAGCAATTGTCTCTTGAAGCTTTGACATTTAGATGATTTATCCACCTTCAAGACGAAAAACATAACCTGTAGTAGACCTCCTTTTGTCCAAATCACCTTCATAATCAACATCCACATATCTGCAGACTAAACATTCACGAAAATCAACATTGATGCAATGGGCGCGTGTGCCTCTCAAATACCAAAACAACCATTTCACTGCTCGCCAATGTTCTTCTCCTGGATTTTCCGTGAACTTGCTCGAAACTCCAACTACATGTGAAATGTCAGGTCCTGTAGATACCATCACATTCATTAAGTTTTCTACCTCATTTTCATATGGTAGATAATAAATATACTTATTTTCTTCATTAGTTCTAGGACTTAAATCCGAAGAAAGCTTAAAATTGGAACCTAATGGAACATTAACAGGTTTCACATAGTTCATACCAAACTTTTCAAGTAATTTCTCCAGATAGTAATGTCGTGATAAACAATTCTTACCATTCTTCCTATCTCTATGTATCTCCATACCCAAGATATGTTTTGTCGCTCCACAATCCTTTATATCAAATGTCCTAGAAAGTTGAGCCTTTAACTTGTTGATTGCTTCCATGCTTTTTCTTTCATTAAGCATATCATCAAAATACAACAACAAGATAATGATATTCCATTGAAACTTTTGAAGTATAAACAATGATCATACTCACATCTGATAAAATTTTATTTCACCATGAAGGAGTCAAAATTCTCCTATCATTGCCTATGAGGTTGCCTCAGGCCATACAGTGATTTCCTGAGCTTGAAAAATAATCTTGTGCTGCGACCTTCTACAAAACCTTCTAGTTGATCCATATATATCTATTCATACAAATCAAAATGAAGAAATGTTGTTTTAACATCTAATTGTTCTAACTCAAGGTCAAGTAATGCAGTTAGTGATAACATAGAATGAATAGAAACACGTTTAATGACTGGTGAAAAAATTTCAAGAAAATAAATACCTTCAACCTTAGAATACCCTTTTGCAACCACCCTCGCCTTATATCTATTAATACTTCCATAAAATTTTCTCTTCAACCTGAAGACCCATTTTGCAGCCAACAACACTTCTCCCTTTAGGAAGTTCTACAAGATCCCATGTATTGTTCTTGGCTAAGTAATCCATTTCTTCTTCCACAGCCTTTTTCCATATCTCGCTATCCGCATCATCTACTACATCTTGATAACAAGAAGGTTCCCCATCATTAATAATCAATGAAAAGGATGAAGCATAATTTTCATACCTTTAAGGTGTTTTTATTTCCCTTGAAAACCTTCTTAGAGTGTTTGGCTACTGAATTGGTTCTGGAATATCTCCATTTTCCTTTGCTTATTCACATTTTTCATCATAAGTCTCTCCTTCCTTTCGACATTCTAGAAAAGATTTAGTATCAAATTGAATTTTTCATTTAGTGATGCCAGTTCCTATTCAACTTTTCCAACATATGATTTTAGAAGAGAATATTCATCAAATGTTACATCTCTACTAATGACTATCTTCCGTGAAGAAGGATCCCACAACCTATATCCTTTCACTACATAATCATATCCAAAAAATACATAATATTTCGATTTTGGATCTAACTTTGAACGTTGATTTCTAGGAATAATAACGTAGGCATCACAACTAAAAATATTGAAATGAGAATAATCAAAAGACTGACCTGACCAAAATTCTTTAGAAATTTTACAGTTTATGGAAACTAAAGGTGATATGTCAACTAATTAACCAGCAGTATATACTTCTTCTACCCACAAATCCTTTGGTAGATTAGCATTGTTGATCATGCTTCTAGCTCTTTCCATAAGAGTCTCATTCATACATTCAACAACACAATTTTCTTAGGAGTATAAAAAAACAGTTTTATCTCTAACAACCCTTTCATCCTTACAGAATTGTTAAAATTATAAAGAAATAAATTCACTTCCATTTTTAGTTCTTAAACATTTAATTGATTTTCCCATTTTCTTATCCACCATAGCTTTAAATTGTTTAAAAACATTAAATACATGACCCTTGTTTTTCAACATATAGACAAAAATTTCTAACAAACACCATCAATAAATGTTAAGAAATATAATGCACCTCCATAATACACAGTAGCAGATGGTCCCCACAGATTAGAATGAATGTAGTCAAAAAATTGTTTACTATTATGATTTCCGGTTTCAAACCTTTGTTTACATTGTCTTCCATACACGCAATTTTTACAAAAATCCAATTTAAAGGATTTCAAATCAGGAAGCAACTTGCGGTTCATCCATACGTGAATACCTTTCTTTCTCATGTGACTCAATCGCTAATGCCTATAGATGAGAACCTTCTTTTTATTTTTTTGATACAATTTTTGCTTCGCTAACTTCAGTGCTTCCTTTGAGTTTGTATATATTTATGTCCATTTCAGCCTTCATAATAACCAAGGCTCATTTTAAGACTTTCAGCACTCTATTATGACCTGTAAATTTATATGCATTTGAATACAAAAATACCAAAGAAATCAAGTTTTTATCTAGTTCAGGTACATGCCCAACATTAGATAATGTTTTAGTTGTATCATCATGCATTTTAATTTTTACATTTCCCATCCCAGCAGTCTGACAACATACATTATTTCCCATAAATAGATAACTGCCATTTACAGCTTCATATGAAGTAAACCAACTTCTGTTGGGACTCATGTGATCAGAAGCACCAAAGTCTAACAACCAATTTTCAACATCTTGAGAGACATTACAAAAAGGTAGAGCTTCAGAAATTAAAATTCATCAATCATAGCTTAATCAACCTGATTTTCTTCATTGTTCTAGTTTTTTTACTCTTCCTATTTCCAACAATATTTCTTGAGGTTTCCAATTTTATTGCAATACCAACACTTGGTTTTACACTTCTTTCCACTCTTTGATTTTGATCTAGAAGAACCCCTTGATTTCTCCACTCTTTCCTTTGACCGACCTCTGGCTACCATGGCTTCTGGTGTAGATGTTTCAATACATGATTTCCTTCGTACTTCATCAAATAACAAAGCACCCGCAACTGATTCAAATTTAAAAGAATTAGCAGTGCTCAAACTGATTGAGGTTATGAAGTGGTCCTATTACTCAGGAAGAGAACTCAAAAAGGTTATAGCCTTGTCTTATTCCTATATTTTAACTTCCATATCTGACAGCTTGTAAATAAGTCTATTAAAAAAATTCAACTGTTTTGAAATTTTTGTACCCTCCTTCATCTACAAACTAGACAATTGTATTTTAAAATAAATTCTATTGGTAAATGATTTTTTCATATACAAAGTTTCTAGTTTTTCCCAAAAACCTTAAGCTGTACTCTCTTCAACAATATTAAATAGAACTTCATCTTCAAATCAGAACCTAATAGTACTCAGGGCTTGGGCATCCACGTCCTCCTAGTCTAAATCTATTATGCTTGCAGTTTTTTTATTTTCCCATCTAATGCATTGTGTAACCCTTGTTGCACCTACAAGTCCCTAAATTTTAGTTTCCATAATACAAAATTGTTATTCCCGATGACCTTCTCCACCTCGAACTTCATATTTTTCATTTTAGAGATTCTTTCCTACTATGGTTTACTAGTTTTCGTTCTTTCTTAAATTTCTAGTTATGGTTTTAACATATTTTTGATCTTTCCCCTTCCTCCTTTCAGCTAGCTAGGATTAAAAATAAATAAATTTTATTTTCTCCCTTTTCCACTAAATCAATTGAGTTCTTCATAAAAAAAAATTTGTGTGATCTTTCAATCTGCTCATTTTCTTCATTTTTTTTCACAAAAAAATATTTTATGCCCTAAAATAACATATATTCTCTTCCCCTTTTATTTTTCTCCTTTTTTCATAAAAAAAATTATTGTAAAAAGAAAAGTTACTTGTTTTCTTCCTACAACAAATATGATCTCAGGTAGTCGGACTCCTCTAGCTCTGACAGTGAGCCCGACAAGAAAATTCAATTTCTTTTGGCAGAAAATTCAATTAAATTTTGGTCCATTCACAAACAACAACAGAGCGACTACTTATCTTCAGTAGCCCCAAAAAAATTTGGCCTCTGCAGCTACACTGATTTTTGCAACCAAGTTCAAGTTGGAAAACTCTCTCTACAGTCGTTCTCTCCTCAGCAATGGGTAGTTCTCGACAACCCAGAATCTTCCTTCCTCGGCTTTCTTGACAGCGGATAGAGAAAGCTTTCGTAACTTAATTAAATTGGACAGTGTAGGGAGAAACAATGCTCAAATTAGACACCATAGGCAGAAACAATGTCTTTCCTTGCTTTTAGCCAATGGTTTTTCCTTAGTCACCAGGCTTCTCCCACATAATGGCCCTTTTTTTCTTTCTCTAATGTAGGCAGTGATAGACAGTGTTCTCTCCTGTTGGGAACAATAGTGGATTTTAACTGAAAAACAACAAATGGATTTTAATTTTATGGTAGCAGACTTATACAGGTTTTGACTGGGTTTAGGAACACATTAAAGGGATAGAAATATAAATATAACTAAATTAAAACTGGAAAAAAAAAACACAAATAGGTGAATGCAAAAATATTTACGTTGTAAAACCTTGGCAGGGTGTCAAGGAAACATCCACGGGGCAAGGGATTGGAAACTCTCTTAATCCAGAATGATTCTTCTCAAATTACAAACCTCTCGATCCATCCCAATTTAACCTCGGATACTTCATTACATAACTTCCTCTTCAGTTACAAATGATTATTTGGTAAATTCCAATTAATTACAATTCGTTGTCATATTTTAACAACAATGGTGGTGAATTTACTTCTTTATAATTTGATCAATTCTATAAGGAAAGAGCCAGAAGCATGATCAACAATGCTAAGCTACCAAAGGAGTTATGGGCAGAACCAATATCTATTGCTTATTATTTAATTTATAGATTACCTTCGGTTTCCATAAACTGTAAAATTCCTGAAGAAGTTTGGTTGGGTCAGACTTGTAATTATTCACATTTGAAGGTTGTTGGTTATGATACCTATGCTATTATTCCTAGAAATCAGCATTTAAAGTTCGATATAAAACTAAAATTTTATGTATTTTTTGGAAATGGTTAAGCACTGAAAGGATAAAGGTTATGGGATCCTTCTTCATAGAAGATAGTCATTAGTAGAGATGTAACATTTTATGATTCTTCTCTTCTAAACTCAAATGTTGAAAAATTTGAATAGGAACATGTATCTTCAAATTAAAAAATTCAATTGGATACTAAACCTTTTCTCGAATTTCGAAAGGAAGGAGGCATTTCTGATGAAAAAGGTGAAGAAGCAAAGGAAACTGGAGAAATTCCAGAACCAATTCAGTGACCAATCACTCTAAGAAGGTCTGCACGGGAAAGAAAAAATCTTAAAAGGTATGAAGATTTAAATTCATATTTTTCATTTATTACTGAATATGGGGAACCTTCTTGTTATCACGAAGCAGTAGATGATGCAGATAGCGAGATATGGAAAAAGGCTATGGAAGATGAAATGGATTCCTTAACCAATAACAATACCTAATATCTTGTAGAACCTCATGAAGGGAGAAGTGTTTTTGGATGTAAATGGGTCTTAAATTTGAATAGAAAAGTTGATGGGAGTATTGATAGATATAAGTGACGTTGGTTGCAAAAGGGTATTCTCGGGTTGAAGGTATTGATTTTCATGAAAAAATTTCACCAGTCATTAAACTTGTTTCTATTCATATTCTGTTAGCACTAACTACATTACTTGACCTTGAGTTAGAACAATTAGATGTTAAGACAACCTTTCTTCATGGTGATTTAGATGAAGAGATATATATGGATTAGCCAGAAGGTTTTGTACAAGGTCGCACCAGAAGATCAGTTTACAAGCTTATGAAATCATTGTATGGGCTTAGGAAATCACCCAGGAAATTGTACAAGATATTTGACTCCTTCATGGTGAGCCAAAATTTTATCAGAAGTGAGTATGATCATTGTGTATACTTCAAAGGTTTCAATGGAATATTTATAATATTGGTGTTGTATGTTGATGATATTCTTATTGCAAGAAAAATCATGGAAGAAATCAATAGGTTAAAGGCTCAGCTTTATAGGAAGTTTGAGATGAAGGATCTTAGAGTGGCAAAACATATCTTGGGCATGAAGATACACAGAGACAGGAAGAATGGTAAGATTTGGCTATTACAATAGAAGTATGTGGAGAAACTACTTGAAAAGTTTTGTATGAATAGTATGAAATCTTTTGATGTTCCATTAGCTTCCCATTTTAAGATTTCTTCATATTTAAGTCCTAGAACTAATGAATAAAATAAGTATATGTCTCGTGTACCATATACAAATGTGGTAGGAAACTTAATATATGTGATGGTCTCTACAAGACTTGAATACAATGCAGCAAGTATGACTTGTTCTGAAGCATTTTGGTTGCGAAAGTTCTTTAGTGAGTTGTTCGAACATGTGTTGGATACCACTATGATACTCCATGATAACCAGAGTGGGATTCACTTGTCTGAGAATCCTGTATTCCACGATCCATCCAAGCATATTGATATCAGGTACCACTTTATCCGGGATATGGTACAGTCTGGTGTCGTAAGGCTCAATCATATAGGAACTAAAGACAAGGTTGGAGATATTCATGTATATACACTATATTCAATAAAAAATATATAATTTATTATTAATACTGGTAATGTTTTCGCGAATATCATCCATTTAGTCATATATGTATATGTAAAAAATAGTCGCATTTTTAACCAAATTCTTATAAAAAATGAATCTAAGTAATATAGTAGAACCAATCCCACAACTATAAGTTCTAAAATAATAAAAACCACCCTCACCAAACTAATACCCAATTCCTTGTAATGTTCATTGAATTTATTTACATATTTTTGGATCAAACTTTCAAAAATGAATTTGAGGGACATGAATCATCACACCATCAAAAATATCATAAACTTTATTTTATAATGTCTTTCCTACATAATATAATAAAATTGATGAACAAGTTGAGTGTTTTATCACCAATTCTATTTCAATGATGGAAATGGCTCAATGGTTACTACAACATCCATTAAGTAGGATGACATGTAAAAACATGGTTCAAACCATGGTGGAGATGATTGTGACAACTAAGTAGTGTTTGATAGATTTTGAGACCAAATATACCACCAATTAAATCTCTTAGATTGATTCATGATTCCACAGAACAAGAGAACCCATTCTGACTTAAAATGTTAAGTATTTGGCTCACATATAGTGTAGACAAAATTTTATATTGGGTTCAGGAACACATTAAAGGGAAATAAATATACATATAACTGAATGAAAACTGAAAAATAAACACACATAGGTAAATGCACAAATATTTACATGGTAAAACCTTGACAGGGTGTCATGAAAACCTCCACGGGGTAAGGGATTGCAAGCTCTATTAATCAAGAATGATTCTCCTTAAGTTACAAGCATCTTGGGCCATCCCAATTTAACCTGGGCTACTCCGTTACATAACTGCCTCTTCAATTAAAACTAATTGTTTCGTAAATTCCAATTAATTACAATTTGTTGTCATATTTTAACAAACTCAACCTTAAAATCATTTTTCCTATTCCTTGCCCATGCCCATCCATAATCTATTCTACAAGCCAAGAGAAGTGAGACACCATCTCATCTTCTCTATGGTAACTAGATTCATGAATATATCTGCATGATTTTCCTGTGTACGGACATTCTTGAGAACTACTTTTAGGCATTTTATTACATGTCTCATAATGTGAAACCTTACATCGATGTGCTTGGTCTTGTTGTGATAGGTTCGATTTGTATCCAAATTAATAGCACTCTGACATTCACATAATACATAATGTTTCTTCTGCATCCTTCCAATCTCATAAAGCAGACCTTTTAAATAGATTTCCTCTTTACAAGCATCTGAAGCAACTATATACTCCACTCTAGTAGTGGAAAAATCAATTGTCTCTTAAAGCTTTGACATTTAGATGATTTCTCCACTTTCAAGAGGAAAAACATAACCTATAGTAGACCTCCTTTTTTCCAAATCACCTTCATAACAAACATCCACATATCTGTAGACTAAACCTTCATGAAAATCAAAGCTAATGCAATGGTCACGTGTGCCTCTCAAATACTGAAGCAACCGTTTCATTGCTCACCAATTTTCTACTCCTTGATTTTCCATGAGCTTGCTCACAACTCCCACTAGATGTGAAATGCAAGGTCTTGTAGATTAATTTTCCTACCTCATTTTCATATGGTACATGAGAAATATACTTATTTTCTTCATTATTTCTAGAACTTAAATCCGAAGCAAGCTTAAAATTGGAAGCTAATGGAACATTGACAGGTTTCACATAGTTCATACCAAACTTCTCAAGTACTTTCTCCACATACTTCTATTGCAGTAACCAATTCTTACCATTCTTCCTATCTATATGTATCTACATGCCCAAGATATGTTTTTTCGCTCCATGATCCTTTATGTCAAATGTCCTAGAAAGTTGAGCCTTTAACCTGTTGATTTCTTCCATGTTTTTTCTTTCATTAAGCATGTCATCAACATACAACACCAAGATAATGATATTCCATTAAAAATTTTGAAGTATAAACAATGATCATACTCACATCTGATAAAATTTTAGTTCACCATGAAGGAGTCAAACTTCTTCTATCATTTCCTAGGAGGTTGCCTCAGGCCATACAATGATTTCCTGAGCTTGCAAAATAATCTTATGTTGCGACCTTGTACAAAACCTTCTGGTTGATCCATATATATCTATTCATCCAAATCACCATGAATAAATGTTGTTTTAACATATAACTATTCTAAATCAAGGTCAAGTAATGTAGTTAGTGATAACATAGTTCAAATAGAAACATGTTTAATGACTGGTGAAAAAATTTCATCAAAATAAATACGTTCAACCTTAGAATACCATTTTGCAACCAGCCTCGCCTTATATCTATTAATACTTCCATCAACATTTCTCTTCAACTTGAAGACCCATTTTGCACCCAACAACACTTCTCCCTTTAGGAAGTTCTACAAGATACCAGGTATTGCTCTTGGCTAAATAATCCATTTCTTCTTCCATATCTTTTTTCTATATCTCGCTATCTGCATCATCTACTACATCTTAATAACAATAAGGTTCCCCATCATTAGTAATGAATGAAAAGGATGAAGAAGAAATTTCATACCTTTAAGGTGTTTTTATTTCCCTTGAGAACCTTCTTAGAGTGTCTGACTACTGAATTTTTTCTGGAATATCTCCACTTTCCTTTGCTTCTTCACATTTTTCATCATAAGTATCTCCTTCCTTTTGACATTCTAGAAAAGATTTAGTATCCAATTGAATTTCTGATTTGGCAATACTAGTTCCTGTTCAACTTTTCCAACATATGATTTTAGAAGAGAAGATTCATAAAATGTTACATCTCTACTAATTACTATCTTCCATGAAGAAGGATCCAACAACCTATATCCTTTCACTGCATAATCATATCCAAAAAAGACATAATATTTCGATTTTGGATCTAAATTTGAATTTTGATTTCTAGGAAAAACAACGTAGGCATCACAACCAAAAATATTAAAATGAGAATAATCACAAGACTGACTCGACCAAAATTATTCAGGAATTTTATACTTTATGGCAACTGAAGGTGATCTATCAACTAATTAACCAACAGTATATACTGCTTCTACCCACAACTCTTTTGGCAGTTTAGCATTGTGTATTATGATTCTAGCTCTTTCCATAAGAGTCTCATTCATACATTCAGCAACACCATTTTCTGAGGAGTATTAAGAACATTTGTATGTCTAACAACCCTTTCATCCTTACAAAATTGTTAAAATTATAAAGAAGTAAATTCACCTCCATTGTCAGTTCTTAAACATTTAACTGATTTTCCTGTTTCCTTATCCACCATAACTTTAAATTGTTTAAAAACATTAGATACATCACCTTTGTTTTTCAACATATAGACAAAAATTTCTAGGAGACACCATCAATAAATGTTAAGAAATATAATGCACCTCCATAATACATAGTAGCAGATGGTCCCCATAGATCAGAATGAATGTAGTCAAAAAATTGTTTACTATTATGATTTCCGGTTTTGAACCTTTGTTTACATTTTCTTCCATACACACAATTTTAACAATTTCCAATTTCAAGGATTTCAAATCAGGAAGCAACTTGCAGTTCATCCGTACATGAATACCTTTCTCCCTAATGTGACTCAACTGTTGATGCCATAGACGAGAACCTTCTTTTATTTTTTTGATACAATTGTTTCTTCACTAACTTCAGTGCTTCCTTTGAGTTTGTATAGATTTATGTTCTTTTCAGCCTTCATAATAGCCAAGGCTCCTTTTGAGACTTTCAGCACTCCATTATGACCTTTAAATTTATACGCATTTGAATCCAAAACTACCAAATAAATCAAGTTTTTCTTTAGTTCAAGTACATGCCTAACATCATATAATGTTTTAGTTGTATCATCATACATTTTAATTTTTACATTTCACATCCCAACATTCTGACAAGATACATTATTTCCCATAAACAGAGAACTGCCATTTACAACTTCATATGAAGTAAATGAACTTCTGTTGGGACTCATGTGATGATAAGCACCAGAGTCTAACAAAAAAATTTCAACATATTCAAAGACATTACAAATAGGTAGATCTTCAAAAATTAAAATTCATCAATCATAACTTAATCAACCTGATTTTCTTCCTTGTTCTGTTTTTTCGACTCCTCCAGTTTCCAACAAAATTTCTTGAGGTTTCTAATTTTATTGCAATACCAGCACTTGGTTTTACAATTCTTTCCACTCTTCGATTTTGATCTAGAAGAACCCCTTGATTTCTCCCCTCTTTCCTTTGACCGACCTATGGCTAGCATGGCTTCTGGTGTAGATGTTTCAATACTTGATTTCCTTCGTACTTCTTCTGATAACGGAGCACCCACAACTGATTCAAATTTTGAAAGAATTAGAATTTCTCAAACTAATTGAGGTTACGAAGTGGTCCCATGACTCAGGCAGAGAACACAAAAAGGTTATAGCCTTGTCTTCTTCCTGTATTTTAACTTCCATATCTGACAGCTTGTAAATAAGTGTATTAAAAATGTTTAATTGTTTTGAAAATTTCGTACCCTCCTTCATCTGAAGACTGGACAATTGTATTTTAAAATAAATTCTATTGGTAAATGATTTTTTCATATACAAAGTTCCCATTTTTTCCCACAAACCTTAAGCTGTACTCTCGTCAACAATATTAAGGAGAACTTCATCTGCAAATCATAACCTAATGGTACTCAGGGCTTGGGCATCCACGTCCTCCTAGTCTAAATCTATCATGCTTGCAGTTTTTTTTTGTTTTCCCCAATTAATGTTGTGTAACCCTTGTTGCACCTCCAAGTGACCAAACTTTTCAAGTACTTTGTCCACATAGTTGGTAAATGATTTTTTCATATACAAAGTTTCCATTTTTTCCCACAAACCTTAAGATGTACTCTCGTCAACAATATTAAGGAGAAGTTCATCTGCAAATCATAACCTAATGGTACTCAGGGCTTGGGCATCCACGTCCTCCTAGTCTAAATCTATCATGCTTGCAGTTTTTTTTGTTTTCCCCAATTAATGTTGTGTAACCCTTGTTGCACCTCCAAGTGACCAAACTTTTCAAGTACTTTCTCCACATAGTTCATACCAAACGTTTCAAGTACTTTCTCCACATTCTTCTTTTGTGATAGCCAATTCTTAAATTCTTCCTATCTCTAAGTATCTGCATGCCCAAGATATGTTTTGTCACTCCACGATCCTTTATATCAAACGTCCTAGAAAGTTGAACCTTTAACCTGTTGATTTCTTCCATGATTTTTCTTGCATTAAGCATATCATCAACATACAACACTAAGATAATGATATTCCATTGAAAATTTTCAAGTATAAACAATGAGCATACTCACATCTAATAAAAATTTAGTTCACCATGAAGGAATCAAACTTCTTCTACCATTGCCTAGGCGGTTGCCTCAGGCCATACAATGATTTCCTGAGCTTGCAAAATAATCTTGTGTTGCGACCTTGTACAAAGCCTTTTGGCTGATCCATATATATCTATTAATCCAAATCACCATGAAGAAATGTTGTTTTAACATCTAACTATTCTAACTCAAGGTCAAGTAACACATTTAGTGATAACATAGTATGAATAGAAACACATTTAATGACTGGTGAAAAAATTTCGTGAAAATAAATGCCTTCAACCTTAGAATACCCTTTTGAAACCAGCCTCGCCTTATATCTATTAATACTTCCATCAACTTTTCTCTTCAACTTGAAGACCCATTTTGAACCCAACAACACTTGTCCCTTTGGGAAGTTCTATAAGATCCCAGGTATTGTTCTTGGCTAAGTAATCCATTTCTTCTTCTATATCCCTTTTCCATATCTCGCTATCTGTATCATCTACTGCATTTTGATAACAAGAAGGTTCCCCATCATTAGTAATCAATGAAAAGGAATGACTATCTTCTGTGAAGAAGGATCCACCAACCTATATCCTTTCACTATGTAATCATATCCAAAAAAGACAGAATATTTCGATTTTTTATCTAACTTTGAACTTTGATTTCTAGGAATAAGAACATAGGCATCACAACCAAAAATATTCAAATGACAATAATCACAAGACTGACCCAACCAAAATTCTTCAGGAATTTTACAGTTTGTGGCAACTGAAGGTGATATGTCAACTAATTAACCAGCAGCATATAATGCTTTTACCCACAACTCCTTTGGCAGGTTAGCATTGTTGATCATGCTTCTAGCTCTTTCCATAAGAGTCTCTTTCATACATTCAACAACACCATTTTCTGAGGAGTATAAAAAAAAAATTTATGTCTAACAACCCTTTCATCCTTATAGAATTGTTCAAATTATAAAGAAGTAAATTCACCTCCATTGTCAGTTCTTAAACATTTAATTGATTTTCCTATTTTCCTATCCACCATAGCTTTAAATTGTTTAAAAACATTAAATACATCACCTTTGTTTTTCAACATATAAACAAAAATTTTGAGGAGACACCATCAATAAATGTTAGGAAATATAATGCACCTCCTTAATACACAGTAGCAAATGGTCCCCATAGATCAGAATGAATGTAGTCAAAAAATTGTTTACTATTATGATTTCCAGTTTTGAACCTTTGTTTACATTTTCTTCCATACACGCAATTTTTACAAAAATCCAATTTCAAGGATTTCAAATTAGGAAGAAAATTGTGGTTCATTTGTACATGAATACCTTTCTCGCTCATGTATTGGCCGCTGATGCCATAGACAAGAACATTGTTTTTCTTTTCGATACAGTGCTTTGCTTCACTAACCTTTGTCGCTTCCTTTGATACATGAATTTATGTCCTTTTCAGCCTTCATAATAACCAAGGCTCCTTTTGAGACTTTCAGCACTCCATTATGACCTGTAAATTTATACACATTTGAATCCAAAACTACCAAAGAAATCAATTTTTTCTTTATTTCAGGTATATGCCCAACATCAGATAATGTTTTATTTGTATCATCATACATTTTAATTTTTAAATTTCCCATCTCAGCAGTCTGACAAGATACATTATTTCCCATAAATAGAGAACTGCCATTTACAACTTCATATGAAGTAAACCAACTTCTGTTGGGACTCATGTGATGAGAAGCACCAGAGTCTAACAACCAATTTTCAACATCTTGAGAGACATTACAAATAGGTAGAGCTTCAGAAATTAAAATTCATCAATCATAATTGAATCAACTTGATTTTCTTCCTTATTCTAGTTTTTCGACTCGTCTTGTTTGCAACAATATTTCTTAAGGTTTACAATTTTATTGCAATACTATCACTTGGTTTTACACTTCTTTCCACTCTTTGATTTTGATCTGGAGGAACCCCTTGATTTCTCCCCTCTTTCCTTTGACCGACCTCTGGCTACCATGGCTTCTGGTGTAGATGTTCCAATACTTGATTTCCTTCGTACTTCTTCCGATAATGGAACACCCACAATTGATTCAAATTTCAAAGAATTAGCAGTGTTCAAAATGTTTGACGTTACGAAGTGGTCCCATGACTCAGGTGGAGAACACAAAAAGTTTATAGCCTTGTCTTCTTCCTGTGTTTTAACTTCCATATCTAACAGCTTGTAAATAAGTGTATTAAAAATGTTTAAATGTTTTGAAAATTTTGTACCCTCCTTCATCTAAAGACTGGAAAATTGTATTATAAAATAAATTCTATTGGTAAATGATTTTTTCATGTACAAAGTTTCTAGTTTTTCCCACAAACCTTAATTTGTACTCTCTTCAACAATATTAAAGAGAACTTCATCTGCAAATCATAACCTAATGGTACTCAGGGCTTGGGCATCCGCATCCTCCTAGTCTAAATCTATCATTCTTGCATTTTTTTTATTTTCCCCATCTAATGCTTTGTGTAACCCTTGTTGCACCTACAAGTCCCTAACTTTTAGTTTGCATAATACGAAATTGATATTCCCAGTGACCTTCTCCACCTTGAACTTCATATTTTTCATTTTCAACATTCTTTCCTACTATGGTTTACTAGTTTTCCTTCTTTCCTAAATTTCCAGTTATGGTTTTAACATATTTTTGATCTTTCCCCTTCCTCCTTTCAGCTAGCTAGGATTAAAAAAAAAAAAAAAATGTATTTTCACCCTTTTCCACTAAATAAATTGAGTTCTTCATAAAAATAATTTTTGTGATCTTTCAAACTGCTCATTTTCTTCCTTTTTTTCACAAAAAAATATTGTCTACCCTAAAAATATATATATTCTCTTCCCCTTTCATTTTTCTCTTTTTTTTCATAAAAAATAATTATTGTAAAAAAAAAATACTCGTTTTCTTCTCGTAACAAATATGATCTGATGTAGTCAGACTCCTCTAGTTCAGATAGTGAGCCTGATAAGAAAAGTCGATTTCTTCCGGTAGAAAATTCAATTAAATTTTGGCCCATTCAAGAACAACAGCAGAGCGACTCCTTATCTTCAGCAGCCACAAAAAAATTTGGCCTCTACAACTAAGCTCGTTCTTGCAACCAAGTTAAAGTTGGACAAATCTCTCTACAACCACCCTCTCCTCAGAAATAGGTAGTTCTCCACGGCCCACACTATTCCTTCCTCAAATTTTTCGACAACGGATAGAGAAATTTTTTCTCCCTTAACTAAATTGGATAGTGTAGGCAGAAACAACACTCGAATTGGATAGAATAGGCACAAAAAATGTCTTTCCTTGCTCTCAGCCAATGGTTTTTCCTTAGCCATCAGGCTTCTCTAACATAATGGCCTTTTTTTTTCTTTCTCTAGTGTAGGCAGTGATAGACAGTGTTCTCTCCGGTTGGGAACAATAGTGGATTTTAATTGAACAACTGCAGACAGGTTTTAATTTAACGGTAGCAGACTTACACAAGGTTTGATTGGGTTCAGGGACACATTAAAGGGACAAAAATATAAATATAACTAAATTAAAATTGAGAAATAGACACACATAGGTGAGTGCACAAATATTTATGTTCTAAAACCTTGACAGGGTGTCAAGAAAACCTCCACGGGGCAAGGGATTGGAAACTCTCTTAATCTAGAATGATTCTTCTCATGTTACAAGCCTCTCGGGCCATCAAAATTTAACCTGGGATACTTCATTTCATAACTTCCTCTTCAGTTACAGTTGATTGTTCGGTAAATTCCAATTAATTACAATTCTTTGTCATAATTTAACAACAATGTTGGTGAATTTACTTCTTTAGAATTTGAACAATTCTGTGAGGAAAGGGCCAGAAGCATGATCAACAATGCTAATTTTCCAAACAAGTTATGGGAAGAAGCAATATCTACTACTTATTATTTAATTAATAGATTACCTTCGGTTGCCATAAACTGTAAAATTCCTGAAGAAGTTTGGTCGGGTCCGAGTTGTAATTATTCACATTTGAAGGTTGTTGGTTATGATACCTATGATATTATTCCTAGAAATTAGCATTTAAATTTAGATATAAAACTTAAATGTTATGTCTTTGTTGGATATGGTTAAGCAGTGAAAGGATATAGGTTGTGCGATCCTTCTTCACGGAAGATAGTCATTAGTAGAGATGTAACATTTGATGAATCTTCTCTTCTAAAATAAAATGTTGGAAAAGTTGAATAGGAACATGTATCTTCAATCAAAAAATTCAATTGGAGACTAAACCTTTTCCTGAACGTTGAAATGAAGGAGACACTTCTGATGAAAAGGGTGAAGAAGCAAAGGAAATTGGAGAAATTCCAGAACCAATTCAGTGACTAGTCACTCTAAGAAGGTGTGCACAAGAAAGAAAAAAGCCTAAAAGGTATGAAGATTTACCTTCATATTTTTCATTAATTACTGAATATGGGGAACCTTCTTGTTATCAGGAAGCAGTAGATGATGTAGATAGCCATATATGGAAAAATACTATGGAAGAAGAAATGGATTCCTTAGCCAAGAACAATACCTGGGATATTGAAGAACCTCATGAAGGGAGAAGTGTTTTTGGATGCAAATGGGTTTTAAAGTTGAATAGAAAAATTGATGGAAGTATTGATAGATATAAGCGAGTTTGGTTGCAAAAGGGTATTCTCAGGTTCAAGTTATTGATTTTCATGAAAAAAATTCACCAGTCATTAAACTTGTTTCTATTCGTACTGTGTTAGCACTAACTACGTTAGTTGACCTTGAGTTAGAACAATTAGATGTTAAAACAACCTTTCTTCATGGTTATTTAGATGAAGAGATATATATGGATTAGCCAGAAGGTTTTTTACAAGGTTGCACCAGAAGATTAGTTTTCAAGCTTAGGAAATCATTGTATGGGCTTAGGCAATCACCCAGGCAATGGTACAAGATATTTGACTCCTTCATGGTGAGCCAAAATTTTATCAGAAGTGAGTATGATCATTGTGTATACTTCAAAGGTTCCAATGGAATATTCATAATATTGGTGTTTTATGTTGATGATATTCTTATTGCAAGCAAAATCATGGAAGAAATCAATAGGTTAAAGGCTCACCTTTATAGGAAGTTTGAGATGAAGGATCTTGGAGTGGAAAAACATATCTTGGGCATGGAGATACACAGAGACAGGAAGAATGGTAAGATTTGGCTATCACAACAGAAGTATGTGGAGAAAGTACAAGAAAATTTTGGTATGAATAATGTGAAAGCTTTTAATGTTCCATTAGCTTCTCATTTTAATATTTCTTCAGATTTAAGTCCTAGAAATAATGAAGAAAATAAGTATATGTCTCGTTTACCATATACAAATTCGGTAGGAAACTTAATGTATGCGATGGTATCTAAAAGAGTTGAATACATTGCAGCAAGTATGGCTTGTTGTGAAGCATTTTGGTTGCAAAAGTTCTTTAGTGAGTTGTTTAGACATTTTTTGGATACCACTGTGATACTCTATGATAACCAGCGTGAGATTTTCTTGTCCGACAATCTTGTATTCCACAATCGATCCAAGCATATTGATATCAGGTACCACTTTATCTGGGATATGGTACAGCGTGGCACCATAAGGCTCGATCATATAGGAACTAAAGAGCAGGTCACAGATATTCATGTATATACACTATATTAAATAAAAAATATATAATTTAATATTAAAACTGGTAATGTTTTGGTGAGGATCATCCATTTAGTCATATATGTATATGTAAAAAATAGTCACATTTTTAACCAAATTCCTATAAAAAATAAATCTAAGTAATACATTAGGACCAATCCCACAACTATAAATTCTAAAATAAGAAAAACCACCCTCACCAAAATAATGCCCAATTCCTTATAATGTTCATTGAATTTCTTTACATATTTTGGGATCAGACTTTCCAAAATGAATTTGAGGGACATGAATCATCACACCATCAAAAATATCATAAAATTTATTTTATAATGTATTTCCTACATAATATAATAAAATTGATGAACAATTTGAGTGTTTTATGACCAATTCTATTTCAATGATGGAAATGGATCAACAGTTACTACAAAATCCATTAAGTAGGATGACATTGAAAAACATGAGTCAAACCATGGTGGGGATGATTGTGACAACTAAGTAGTGTTGGAGAGATTTTGAGGCCAAATATACTACCAATTAAATATTTTAGATTGATTCATGATTCCACGGAACAAGAAAACCCATTCTGACTTAAAATGTTAAGTATTTGGCTCACATATAGTGTAGACAACATTTTATATTGGGTTCAGGAACACATTAAAGGGAAAGAAATACACATATAACTGAATGAAAACTAAAAAACAAACACACATATGTAAATGCACAAATATTTACGTGGTAAAACCCTAACAAGGTGTCAAGGAAACCTCCATGGGGTAAGGGATTGGAAGTTCTATTAATCAAGAATTATTCTCCTCAAGTTACAAGCCTCTTGGTCCATCCCAATTTAACCTGGGCTACTCCATTACATAACTTCCTCTTCAATTAAAAATAATTGTTCGGTAAATTCCAATTAATTACAATTTGTTCCCATATTTTAACAAACTCCACCTTAAAAGAATTTTTCCTATTCCTTGCCCATGCCCATCCATAATATCTTCTACAAGCCAAGAGAAGTGAGACACCATCTCAGCTTCTCTATGGTAACTGGCTTCGTGGATATATCTGCATGATTTTCCTATGTATGGACCTTCTTGAGAATTACTTTTCTACATTTGATTACATGTCTCATAATGTGATACCTTACCTCTATGTGCTTGGTCTTGTTGTGATAGGTTGGATTTGTATCCAAATTAATAGCACTCTGACATTCACATAATACATAATTTTTCTCCTGCGTCCTTCCAATCTCATCAAGAATACCTTTTAAATAGATTTCCTCTTTACAAGCATCTAAAACAGCTATATACTGCACTTTCATAGTGGAAAAAGAAATTGTCTCTTGAAGCTTTAACATTTAGATGATTTCTCCACCTGCAAGATGAAAAACATAACCTATAGTAAACCTATTTTGGTCCAAATCACCTTCATAATCAACATCCACATATCTGCAGACTAAACCTTTTTGAAAATTAAAGCTGATGCAATGGTCACATGTGCCTCTCAAATACCGAAGCAGCCATTTCACTTCTCGCCAATGTTCTTCTCCTGGTTTTTCCATGAACTTGCTCACAACTCCAACTACATGTTAAATGTCAGGTCTTGTAGATACCATCACATACATTAAGTTTCCTACCTCATTTTGATATGGTATGTTGGGTTTCCCATGTTTTGGACAAGTTGGTAAGACCAATAGATGAGACAACATCAGAACCACTTTCAGACCTTAGGATCTAGCCCTCCTAGGTCCAGAGAGGGATCTCTCTATGGGAGTAAAAGGTATATGTCTTTGAAGCTCAAAATTTCAAGATGTTAGGCTAGTTATATTCACGTTTTTCGTTTGTTTGATTATGATCTTGGTTGTTGGGAATCAGGAAGGAAGGGTTCAGCATGAGACAAGGCTGGGCAAAGGAGAAATAGTCCAGGGAATACCAATTCCATTGGGCAATGGAGTCAAGAAAGGATTTACTTGCTATCAATATGCAAGCTTTCAGTTGGGCTAGTCATCTAAAGCATTGGATCCTAAAAGATGAGGGTGAGATGAACATTAAGGAGAGAAAGTGAGAAGGAGGAGAAGACACCACTTTCTGTCTATAGATCAGGTAAGAGGTCATTTAACTCAAAACTTTCTTGGAAATACTCAAGGACCACTCTCAAAGTTAACTTAAGGGATCTTAGAAAGGTAACTGGAGTGAAAAAGATCCTAGTGAGGTAGATACTAAGTTCAGTCCTCCCAGTGTTCCCAATTCATCCAATTAAATCCTCACAAGAAAATCTAGGAAATAGATTCATTAATTCATACATCAGAGAGCAAGCAATGACATCCACTACGCTGGTCAAATTAATCGAAACTAATTCTTAGATAGCACATACAGCAGAAAACATAAAGGGATGGGAGAGCAGCAACATAAGGCACCTATAAAGGGCGAATCTTATGCCAAATTTATGATGCGAGCTAGAAGAAATGAAATGTAATGGAAATAAACACAGAGATAGAAAAACATCACCACATCTTTAGATCAGGATCCAATGAAATGTGCTTATCATATTAAACATCAACACCAATCAGGTACAACATTGCCAATAGCTTGGTCGTTTAGTCTGGATACATCTTCCTCAGCCTATCTTATGACTATATACAGAAGACTTATCTCAAGAGAAAATGCTTGCAATTCTCTGATATCTCATCAACAACCTTTACAATAGTTTTCTCATAGTTTTTATAACTGGAAAAAAGAAGAGGAGGTCGGGGGATAATTTTAGGGGCGAATTTTAGCCCAAAGGCGAATTTTAAGGTATTTAGGTAGAACACTAAATATAAAATTAAACTCAAAAAAGAAGGAGAGGGCCGAAGCCCATTCTATTTTAAACTCTGAGCATTAATCTCTGGCACATTTTGGAGAAAAGAATGGTCTTCGTCAGGCTTCATTAATTACATGTATGTCTCTAATGCATTCTGGTTTGCTGTACTTCGTAGTACCTTTGGTGAATAAACAAAATGGCAATAAAAAATGGAATGATCTGCCATACCTGAGCAACAAATGCTCTGATATCCTTGGACTATGTTCTGGGCGGAGATCTCCTCTGGAGCACGGTATGGAATAAAAAAAGTATGGACAACCCGTCCTTTCTGGGAGGAAAACATTCTGCTGATGTAGAGAAACCTATCACATATTAATTTCCACACCTCTGTCATTGAAAACCTTGTCGCTGTATCCATATTGCGTATTTATGGAGGCGTGTCCGCCTTCTGTACCCTGTGCAACACGCAACTGGACCAAGAAAGTCGGTGCAATGGAAGGATGGATGAAATGGTAGTGCAGCGGGGGAAGAATGGAGGCCCTTTACTAAATAATGGTGGCAAAATGTAACACATTGGTGAAACCATGAATAATAGGGTTTGGAGGTTGAAATGCAGCGCAAACCATTAGATCATGGTCTAGGAGCGAAGATCAATGGCGGAGATTGATACAGCAGAATGATATATGAAAACGGATGAAACAAACGTGCAACGTAAGACTTTAATGCAAATATCGAACTTAGGTTAAAACCCAAAATGCACAGGAAATGGGCGGAAATGAAATGAAACAGGACGAGGTGGGACCCAGCTGGAGGCGGAGGGTGGTCAAATCTTGACCGTTGATTTCAAATACGAATGAACGGCTGTGATTGAATCAAGTAATCATAATCGGAGGGGGGACAGGGGTGGCACACATCGAAACTTCCGATTGCGATTGGGCGGAGTGATCAATGACCGTCGGATCGAGGGGAGGATGGACGGTCAGGATGGGATCGAGGAATTGTGATCGGCGGATGCGGAAGAGGGAATGCGAGGCGACCGGTGGGGTGCGATGAAGCGCCAACTGTCTGATTTGGAGGCAGACCGACTGTGGAGGAGAAATCAGGAGATCGCAATCGGGGGATACGAAGGGTCGCGCATCTGGAAATTGTGATTGTGAATGGGCGGGGAGCGCAATTGAGCGCTGGCCGTTGGATCTGGGGACCAGATCAATGGCTCACACCAAATCAGAGAGGACAAGCGATTGGAGGACTTAACACAAGTGTTTCGATTGCCTTCATTCGCGATTAGTGCAGGCCGTCTGATCTATGGCAGATCAACGGTGCAGAACAATAGCAGCGGACTTGTATAATAAAAAAATTGCATTGGAACTTTTCGGTGTTTACACAGGATTTAACGTTCCACTCCGGTCTTCCGATGTGATTAGCACTTAAGGCTTAAGCGTTGGTCCTAGGCTAAGGGCACATGTGGGGAAGTGGTCGGGGCTAGCGAGAAAGGGGATTAGGCCTTAATATAAATTCAAAGTGGGTTTTGGCCCATTTTAATGGATTTTAAGGCCATTTAAAGGGAAACGATAAGGGGGAAAAGGGGAAAATTAACCAATCAAGGGATAAAAGTGGGGTTTAAAGGGGATTTTGGGAAGATTTAGGAGAGTGAGGGGGAATTTAGGGGGAACAAAGGGGATTTTGGGAAAAAGGGAAAAAAGATAAAGTGGGGGAATTCTGCAGAGATATAAGGGGCAAAATAAGGCCTTTTGAGAAAAAAATTATCGTTCAGCAAGGCTTATTGACTTCATGACAGGAGAGGAAAACAGAAAAAGGCAAGGAACTATGCAAAAGGATTCAAGGATGATGTGTTTTCAAAGGAAATGCATTCCTTGAAGGCTCAAAAACATTTAGCCCCCTGTTTTCTTGTCAAAAATTTATAGGCGGGCTAACAGTGGCTCCACATGGGGATGGCTTCTTCTTGAAGGAGTCAAGAATTCAGAAATTGATATTTGGTATAGGCCAGATGCGTGCTGCTTAAACCACCTTTCTTCTTTTATTTTCGGCTGCCACAAATATGATAGATCAGAAGAAGAATTCTCAACTATATACCTACCCATACTACAATCCTATCATTTTTTCTTCTTTCTAGGGTGCATTTGAGCTAGCAAACCCTTTACATCATTTATTTTTATAAGAGAAAATAAACCTATTCTAGATCTACCCTTATTGCTTCATGAGGCCAGATTAGACTGTTGACCTCATATGTTTCTCTACCTAATCTAATATCTACTGGGATTAGATTGTCCAGCAGATTTCTTCTCTACATTCTACAACAGGAAACTTAAGAACAGTCAAACAAGGATGAAACAGTCTAGTTTGCTGCAGATCCAACACATAAAAATAGTTGCCAATGGACATAAAACTTTGCAGAAAACTGAACAAAACTTGAAGGCCTGAAATATGAAATCTGAAGTATCCTTCTTTCCTTTTGTGACTCGAGACTTCAGCATACTAGAGTCACTTCTATTCTCCGTTTCAGCTCTGGTTTTAGGCATGTTAGAGCTGATTTTTCTTTTTCTTTGCTGGTCTAGATTTTGAGCATGTTAGGACCAGCTATTTTTTCTTTCTCGGTTCAGGTTTTGACCATATTATAGCCAATCCTTTGCACTTCAGAGGTTCATTCTTTAATCATGTCTGAACCTCTCACTTTTCCTCTGTTCTTTGGAACATTCTCTCTTTTTCTTGAAAATAAAAACTGCAGTGGTATGTACAATGGAAACGGAAACTGGAACTTTGAAAATCAGCAGAAGTAATTCTTGAGCATCCTGCCATTGACAGGACCCCCAAACAACTCAGTACCATCAAGTTCTTGTAAGAGAAATGCATTAGGATCCAAAAGCAGCAGCATTTTCAGTGATTATTTTTCTTGGACAGCCAAACCGAGAAAGGGTGTAATCCTCTAGGAACCTAATGATAACATAGTCTATGACATTCCTAGTGGGTATGGCTTCTATCCATTTGATGAAGTAATTTGTAGCAGTTAGGATCCATTTGTGTTTCCCAGAAGAAGAGGGGTGAATTTCTCCAATAAAATCTAGGCCCCATTGCATGAAGGGACCTTCTACAGTGATAGGTTGCAAAGGGAGGGGAAGAAGCTTTCTTCTGCCTTCAAAGATGTGGCATTTGTGACAGGCAAGTATCATTTTATGGATATCATTGAAGAGTGCAGGCCAGTAGTAACCATCCCTGAGTATTTTATTTATAGTGGCTTTCCAACTCAGGTGGCCTCTACACTCCCCAGCATGGAACTCTTGCTTGATTCTCTCAGCTGCAGCTTCAGGCAAACATTTAAGTAATATGCCGTTCGGATTTTTCCAATATAGGTTTTCATTCAGAATGCAGTAATTTCTGGCTTTTAATTTTATGAATCTGGCCTTGGTTTTGGATAGTTCTGGAGGGGTATTGAGATTGGTGAGAACAAAAAGGATATCAGAGTACCAAGGAGAGTTCTGAAACTTCTCCTCAACAATGGGTTTGGGTAGTCCTTCCTGCTCATCTAAGGCATTTACCATGTTAATATCAAGGGCCTGTAAATTTGATTCAACCATTAATTGGGCCAAGCCTTGACCTTTGATCAGCTTGGTGGTCTTTATTTCGAGGTCGTATTCTAAGATTGTAGCAATCCATTTGCCCCTTTTCCCATCAGGGTCTTGGGACAAGATATCTTTGACCACTATATTTGGGACATAAGCAATGGTGTGAGAATGAAGAATGTACACCCTAAATTCCTTTAAGGCCTTGACCAAAGAATAGGCCTTTTTTTCCATAATTTTGTATTTCAAGGGTGCATCTCTTAAGGCTTTGCTGAAAAAGGCGATTGGCTGTTCATTGCCTTCTGAATTTTTATGCAGTAAAACTACAACCACGGTATGTTGGGAGGCGAATGAAAAAATAAAGAAATCTTTTGAGAAATCTAGGCTGATAAGAACAGGGGCTTGAATGAGTGCTAGCTTTACTGACTCAAAATATTTCTTGGATTCAACAGTCCACTTAATTCCCGCACCTTTCTTCAACATGTCAGTCATTTTCCTAAGGTGCTTAGCAAGATTGGGAATGAATCTCCTAAGGAAATTGATCTTCCCTATGAAGGGCTGCAATTCTTTGATGTTTCTATAGGGTGTGACTTGAAGTATTCCCTCAAATTGCTGTGGATCTATCCTAATTCCTTTCTCAGATATGATATGACCAAGAAATTTACCTTCTTGCAGCCCAAAAACAGTTTTCTTAGGATTTAGTGACAGACCATACCTTCTAAATTTTTCAAAAACTTTCCTCAGATGTTTCAGGTGTTCTTCTTCAGTTTTAGAAAATACAGTCAAGTCATCCAAGTAGATAACTATGAAGTGTCCTATCTCATTTGAGAAAGCTATATCCATCGCTCTTTGGAAGGTTGCTCCAGCATTCATCAGCCCAAAAGGCATTTTCACATACATGAAGGCCCCATGGACTGGTAAACTTTTTTTTGAGTTGATCTTCTGGGAGAACTAGGGCTTGATTGTATCCTGAAAAACCATCAAGCAGAGAGATTCTCTTAGAGCCCACTACCTTCTGTAGGATATGTTCCATTCTAGGCAAAGGGTAATTGTCTTTTAGTGAGGCTCTGTTGAGATTTCTGATGTCTATGCATAACCTTATCTCCCCTGTTTTCTTCCTCATAGCCACTAAGTTTGATACCCAATCAAAAAACCTCACAGGAACTATGATACCTTCCTCATATATCTTCTTAATTTCCTTTTCAACTGCAGGCAGTTGTTTTGGATTGATTTTGCGGAGTTTTTGCCTAAAAGGTTTCTGATTTTCCTTCAGGGGTATCTTGTGTTGTATGATGTTGGTGTCATAGGCCTTTAAGTCTTCATAGCTCCATGCAAACACATCTATAAATTCCTTAAACAGTTCAATGTATTTCTTCTTCATGTCTGCAGGTAAAGACATAGCTAGTTTAATCATTATGGGTTTATCTTCAGTGCCTATGTTGCATTCTTCTACATCTGAATCTGCATGTTCTATAGTGGGATTTTTTGCTACATCATCAAATTCAAAGAGTTCCTCCAAGGGTTCCGGGCCTCCGGGTATATTCTAATCTTTGGCCTGCAGCACCTCTATCTCTTCACTTTCTGTGTTTTCGCATTTTCCAGTCAAATTTTTAGTTTCTTCAAAAAGAGTGTTTATTTATATATTACAGGGTGTTTCTTGTTCATATGGGGAATCCTCACTAGGGTAGATGTCCTCAAATTTTGAGTCTGAGACAGAAAATTCAAACTCATTTCTGCCCACCAGAAAATCTTCAATCTGTTTGTCTCCTTCAAAGACCTGCCAATATTTTTTCGTTGTCTGGATCTGCAGGTCTGAATTTGGGCTAAATAATGATCTTTTGGTCAGCTGCAGTCTTAGGATATGAACTAGCCAGGCAAGCTAATCCATTAGCAATAGTGTTTTGACCCCTAGGGACAAACACTAGATCGTATTCTACAAAGGTTTTCAATAAATCCATTGCGGCATTCCGGTATGCTCTCAGCGTGGGATGTTTGGCCGTGTATTGACCATTAACCTACTTTATAGTAAAATTTGAGTCTCCTTGCACATAAATCATACGGCCCCCTAAATTTTTCAGCCGATTTAAACCCAGGATTAGAGCTTCATACTCTGCAGTGTTATTTGTACATTTAAAGTGCAGATTGCAGGCATGGCTCTCCGTGTAATCATTTTCTATGTTATGTATCCACACCCCTGCTCCAGTAGTTCTTCTAGTACATGATCCATCGAAATTCATTTCCCATAGGGGTTCATCATTATGTTGTGCTGTAGGATCTATACTAGGTTGAGGATTATTTCGCTCTTCAGATTGAGTGTGGAGATCAGAGATTTGGCTAGTTTTCTGTTTGCGTTCTGTCACTGTTTTTGGCTCACTCAGAGTTTCATTTTTAGTGTTCTACCCATGGTTTTCTTCATCATTTTCTTCAAAGTCTATGGAAGCTATTATGTTAGGGTCCATGGGCTCTGTGTCATTTTTAATATCCCTATTTTCTGATGCTGGTTCTCCTGAGGATTGATCATTGTAAAGAATGAAAGAATCCAGATCTGTGTGTACAAAGTATAATCGATAATTTCCAGGTTTCTCGGGGCTACTGACTAGGAATTTCATCTGAGCCTCTCTATACAGTCTCTTGAGTTGGCCAAATATAGGGATTGTGGCATATGAGCCATCCATCTGCATTGTGCCTTGCAGCTTGGCTCCCCATGATCTAGATAACAACATGCCAAATTTGGGTGGCACATCTGCCACCACAATACCCATGACCATGCATTTAGTAGGAATCTAGGTAAGACTCACACATAAGTCTTTAATCAGGCCTAGGCATTTTACTCTGTTGGAGTCAAATGAATATAAGTCTTTGTAAGGTCTAGTGATTTCTAGGCCTAATTGTTCCATTACTACTTTAGGCATTAAATTGTGTGATGCTCCAAAATCATACATGGCATTATGCAGAATCTTGTCATGAATGTTGAGACTGATATAAAAAGGGGGTACTATCCCCTCCAGAAATTTTCCCTAAATCTTTGGATCAAACAAGAGGGCAAGTTGATCATCATTGAGATTTAGAGTATCATTGCTTTCCTCTAAATTCAAGGCTTTCAAAATTTGGCCTCTATATACAACATGAGTGGCCAGCTCAGAAAGTGGGACAGAGATTTTGATTTTTGCAATCTCACTCTCCAAATTGAAAGTGAATTGACTCTTTGGAATTTTTAACTCTGTTTTGTTAGCCACTACCTTAGTGGCTGAATCAGTTTGTATGTTTTCACTATGTACAGGTTCAGGAACTGTTTTATCAGGAGCACTAACTATAGTGCTAGTGCTGCTAGCTGGTTTACCTTGTGTATTAGTGTTTTGGTTGTCCTTTTCTTTACCTTTTCCAAAACTTTCAGTTGCTGATTTTCTACTTTCAGAGATTGCTTTAGAAGATCTGTTAGGCCTTTTATTGATGGTGATCTCAGGAGCTTTGGTTTTGGAAGTATCTTGGCTCTGTTTGCTCCTAAGTTCATATTATTCCCTGACTTGCATTATAGCATTTTCAAATCCAAGTTTGTAGGCTTCAAATTCTAATCCTTCCTCATCCCAATATGAGGGTAAGGGCTGATCTTCTTCCGAATCACAGTTATGGATTGAGTCCTCTGTTTCAAACATGTTTATTGTATTCTCTTCAGACTCTTCTATGATTCCCTTATCTTCATCTAAAAAATTTTCTTGAAATGGGGGAATAACTTGTTGATCTTACTCTCTTTGTCTCTTGGGAGGAGCATTGTTTCTTCTAACGTTTTGGTTCTGGTTTTGGTTTCTGTTTTGGTTGCTAACTATGAAAACCATATTTTTTACCATTTTTTGTAGCTCTTCCACATTTTTAGACAATCTATCATATCTGGGATCAGATGTGGAAGCTACGTTGTCATCCCTGTATGTTACCCTTTTCTCAGCTCTTAATTTATCTCTTTTCTCAAGTAGATTGGCTTCAATATTTATTGCTCCTTTCTGCATGTCCTCCAATGTGTTATACTCTTTATCTCTAAGCTCATAGGTCATGTCAGCATCAAATCCATTAGGATATTTGGCTAGGGCCATACCTTGAGGAGGTTTCATGTGTGGAGGGAGAGCATTGTAAATGTTGTTGAATCTAGTGGTGTAATCATGGATGCTCTCTCCCACGTTCCTCTTAAGGGTCATGTAGTCTGCTAGGAGCTAGCGAGGGTTTTCCCTAACTTACAATTTCTTTATGAAGGTTTTATATAATGCAGGGAGATCTTCGATACTGCCAAGAGGTAAAATTTTAATCCATTTCTTTACATCACCCCCTAAGCTTTGGGAAAATATTCTCATTTTGATTGTTTCATCCTCAATTTCCATATAGTCAAAAGAATCCTCCATCTTATCTACATGTTGTTGGGCTGTGATGGATTCTTTAGCAGTGAAGTGTGGGATTTTTGATTGATAATCATTGGGTAAGGGTAACAAGGGTTGCGATAAAACTAGAGGTGCATACCAGGCTACCATGATAATGTTCTGATGGGGTACAAGGTTAACTTGAGCAGCTGGTATATGGATGACAGGGATATTAGGACCTGCAGAAGTTTGTTGAGCAGATCTAGGGTGGGAGAGCTGCAAGTTTTGAACGAAGTGGATATCAGGTGGTGTAGATGGAGGGGTTCCTCTGTCTCTAGTGTGTTGACCACTATGAGATGGTGAACCGTGAAACTCAGGGTTTGGCTGGTCTAGATGATTGAATGACCAAGTCCTTGGTAGTCTATTAGGTAGGTCTAGGTCAGGGAGAAAATGTGATAGAGTTGTTAGGTCTTCTAGTGCAGAGTTAGCTCTATGAATGTGACTAGAAATAGTTGGTCCCTCAAGTGAAGGAGATCCTTTGATGATTCTCTCAGGGTTATCAACTATTTCAGATGGGTTTGGGTTGGGATAAGCTCTGGTGTAAATGGTCCTGAAAGAAATAATGTTGTTTTCTAACAAGGCAGGTTAACCCTACTTGTTACTTCTATTGTGGTTGATGTTTTTATGAAGGTTGGTCTCCCAGTGGAGTCTAATGTGAACCAAGATAATCAACAGGCCTACCGATCACTAGTGGAGTCTTTAAAATGTTTATGGAGCCTTGGAGTCGCCAAGTGGAAGGTTTGAGATGTTTTGGGAGGGTACATTGTCCACCACAGTGCTTGTGGGATGTCCTCTTTCAAGGATATCTTCACAACACAACAAACTCTAACCAAAGATTGACTGGGAGGTCATTTACCAGATATGTCACCTCAGAGAGAGTGTGAGATCTGGAGGCTACCTGGCCCTTTCCAGACTCTATCCAAGAGTATGGGGAAGCACAAAAAATGGTGTAGAGGTTGATGTGAGGATAGAATCTGTTTAACTGCCAACCTAACTAGAGATTTTTGGTCTTTTGAATGCTTAAGGATGCTTAAGGTGTAATGCACTCAGTTTCCCCAGCGGAGTCACCATTATGTTGGGGTTCCCATGTTTTGGCCAGGTTGGTAAGACCAAAAGATGAGACAACATCAGAACCACTTTCAGACCTTAGGATCTAGCCCTCCTAGGTCCAGAGAGGGATCTCTCTGTGGGAGTCAAAGGTATATGTCTTTGAAGCTCAAAATTTCAATAAGTTAGGCTAGTTATATGCATGGTGTTCATTTGTTTGATTATGAGCTTGGTTGTTGGGAATCAAGAAGGAAGGGTTCATCATGAGACAAGGCTGGGAAAAGAGGAATTTAGGCAAAGGAGAAATAGTCCAGGGAATACCAAGTCCATTGGGAAATGGAGTCATGAAAGGATTTACTTGCTGTCAATATTAAAGCTTTTAGTTGGGCTAGTCATCTAAAGCCTTGGATCCTAAAAGATGAGGGTGAGATTAACATTAAGGAGAGAAAGTGAGAAGGAGGAGAAGACACCACTTTCTGTCTATAGATCAGGTTAGAGGTCATTTAACTCAAAACCTGCTTGCAAATACTCAAGGGCCACTCTCAGAGGTAACTTGAGGGATCTTAGAAAGGTAACTGGAGTGAAAAAGATCCTAGTGAGGTAGAGGCTAAGTTCAGTCCTCCCAGTGTTCCCAATTCATCCAATTAAATCCTCACAAGAACATCTAGGAAATAGATTCATTAATTCATACATCAGAGAGCAGGCAATGACATCCACTACGCTGGTCAAATTAATCGAAACTAATTCTTGGATAGCACATACAGTAGAAAACATAAAGGGCTAGGAGAACAACAACATAAGGCACCTAACAAGGGAAAATCTTATGCCAAATTTCTGATGCGAGCCAAAAGAAATGAAATGTAATGGAAATAAACACAGAGATAGAAAAACATCACCACAGCTTTAGATCAGGATCCAATGAAATGTGCTTATCATATTAAACATCAACACCAATCAGATACAACATAGCCAATAGCTTTGTCGTTCAGTCTGGATACATCTTCCTCAGCCTATCTTACGACTATACACAAAAGACTTATCTCAAGAGAAACTGCTTGCAATTCTATGATATCTCATCAACAACCTTTACAATAGTTTTCTCATAGTTTTTATAACTGAAAAAAAGCAGAGGAGTTAGGTAGAACACTAAATATAACATTAAACTCAAAAAAGAAGGAGAGGGCCGAAGCCCATTTTATTTTAAACTCTGAGAATTAATCTCTGGCACATTTTAAAGAAAAGAATGGTCTTCGTCAGACTTCATTAATTCAGGGTATGTCTCTGATATATTCTAGTTTGTTGTACTTTGTAGTACCTTTGGTGAATAAACAAAATGTAAATAAAAAATGGAATGATCTGCCATACTTGAGCAACAAATGCTCTGATATTCTTGGACTGCGTTCTGGGTGGAGATCTCCTTTGGAGCACGGTATGGAATAAAAACAGTATGGACAACCCGTCCTTTCTGGAAGGAAAACATTATGTTGATGTAGAGAAACCTGTCACATATTAATTTACATGCCTCTGTCAGTGAAAACCTTGCCACTATATCCATATTGTGTATTTATGAAGGCATGTCCGCATTCTGTACCCTGCGGAACACGCAACTTGACCAAGAAAGTCAGTGCAATGGAAGGATGGATGAAATGGTAGTGCGGTGGGGGCGGAATGGAGGCCCTTTACTAAATAATGGTGGAAAAATGTAACGCAATGGTGAAACCATGAATAATAGGGTTTGGAGGTTGAAATGCAGCGCAGACCATTAGATCATGGTCTAGGAGCGAAGATCAACGGCGGAGATTGACGCAGCGGAACGATATATGAAAACGGACGAAACGAACATGCAACGTAAGACTTTAATGCAAATATGGAACTTGGGTTAAAACCCAAAATGCACAGGAAATGGGTGGAAATGCAATGAAACAGGACGAGGTGGGGCCCAGCCGGAGGCGGAGGGCAGTCAAATATTGACCGTTGATTTCAAATACGGATGAATGGCTGCAATTGAATCGGGAAATCACAATCGGAGGAGGGACAGGGGTGGAACACATCGAAACTTCTGATTGCAATTGGGTGGAGTGAGCAATGACCGTCGGATTGAGGGGAGGATGGACGGTCAGGATGGGATCGGGGAATCGCGATCAGCGGATGCGGAAGAGGGAATGCGAGGCGACTGGCGGGGTATGATGAAGCACCAACCATCCGATTTGGAGGCAGACCGACGGTGGAGGAGAAATCGGGAGATCGCAATCGGTGGATGGGAAGGGTCGTGCGTCTGGAAATTGCGATTGTGAATGGGCGGGAAGTGCGATTGAGCGCTTGCCGTTGGATCTGGGGACCATATCAATGGCTCACACCAAATCGGAGAGGACAAGTGATCAGAGGACTTAACATAAGTGTTTCGATTGCGTTCATTCACAATTAGCATGGACCGTCCGATCTATGGTAGATCAACGGTGCGGAACAATAGCGACGGACTTGTATAATAAAACAATCGCATGAGAACTTTTCGATGTTTACACAGGATTTAACGTTCCGCTCTGGTCTTCCGATGCGATTAGTGCTTAAGGCTTAACGCCTCTCAGTTGGCGGCATGTAAGTTGTCTGAGCTAGCGGGAAAGGGTTCGGGCCTTATAGGCCTTAATATAAAGTCAAAGTGGGTTTTGGCCAATTTTAATGGATTTTAAGGCCATTTAAAGGGAAACGATAAGGGAGAAAAGGGGAAAATTAACCAATCAAGGGATAAAAGTGGGGTTTAAAGGGGATTTTGGGAAGATTTAGGAGAGTAAGGGGGAATTTAGGGGGGAACAAAGGGGACTTTGGGAAAAAGGGAAAAAAGATAAAGTGGGGGAATTCTGCAGAGATATAAGGGGAGAAATAAGGCCTTTTGAGCAAAACTTTATCGTTCAACAAAGCTTATTGACTTCATGACAACAGAGGGAAATAGACAAAGGAAAGGAACTATGCAAAAGGCTTCAAGGATGATGTTTTTTCAAAGGAAATTCATTCCTTGAAGGCTCAAAAACATTTAGCCCCCTATTTTCTTGTCAAAAAATTATAGGGGGGGCTAATAGTGGCTCCACATGGGGACGGCTTCCTCTTGAAGGAGTCAAGAATTCAGAAATTGATCTTTGCTGTAGGCCAGATGCCTGCTGCTTAAGCCACCTTTCTTCTTTGATTTTTGGCTTCCACAAATATGATAGATCAGAAGAAGCATTCTCAACTATCTACCTACCCATATTACAATCCTATCATTTTTTCTTCTTTCTAGGGTGCATTTGAGCTAGCAGACCCTTTACATCATTTATTTTTATAAAAGAAAATAAACCTATTCTAGATCTACAATTATTGCTCCATGAGGCCAGATTAGACTGTTGACCTCATATGTTTCTCTACCTAATCTAATATCTGTTGGGATTAGACTGTCCAGCAGATTTCTTCTCTACATTCTACAACAGGAAACTTAAAAATAGTCAAACTACGATGAAACAGTCTAGTTTGCTGCAGATCCAAGGCATAAAAACAGTTGCTCATGGACAGAAAACTTTGCAGAAAACTGAACAAAACTTGAAGTCTTGAAATCTAAAATCTGAAGTATCCTTATTTCCTTGTGTGACTCGAGACTTTAGAATACTAGAGTCACTTATTTTCTCCGTTTTAGCTCTGGTTTTAGGCATGTTAGAGCTGATTTTTCTTTTTCTTTGCTGGTCCAGATTTTGAGCATGTTAGGACCAACTGTTTATGCTTTCTTGACTCAGGTTTTGACCATATTAGAGCCAATCCTTTGCACTTTAGAGGTTCATGCTTTAAGCATGTCTGAACCTCTCACTTTTACTCTGTTGTTTGGAACATTTTCTCTTTTTCTTGAAAACAAAAACTGTAGTGGTATGTACAATGGAAACAGAAACTGGAACTTTGAAAATTAGCAGAAGTAATGCTTGAGCATCCTGCCATTGACAGGGCCCCCAAACAGCTCAGTACCATCAATTTCTTGTAAGAAAAATTCATTAGGACCCACGGTGGCTTGGATGATGTATGGACCTTGCCACAAGCTATCGACTTTGCCATTTTTACCTTTGTCCTCTCTCCTTGAGTCCCATTTTAGAACTTTGTCACCAATTTGGAAATTTGAAGCTTTGGTTCTCTTATCAAACAACCTCTTTATGCTTTCCTGAACCTTGACAGCTCTGTTATAAACCCGTTCCCTAGTTTGCTGAAGATGGATTGTTTCATTAATTCTTCTTACCATATTGTCTTCCTCTATCTGAATCTCCTGCACAAGCTTAATCACTGGCACTCCAAGACTAGTAGGAAAAATTGCTTATGTCCCATAAACGAGCTAGAAAGGTGACATGGCAATGGATTTCTTTGTTGTGAGCCTGTCTGCCCACAAAGCATGCACCATTTTTCTGTGCCATGACCTTTTTTTTTCTTCCAGCAGCTTTTTAATGATAGTGGCCAGGCTTTTGTTAGATGATTCAGCTAATACATTACCCTGAGGGTAATAGGCAGTTGAATGACCAAGAGCTATTTTGTACCTGTGACAGAAATCAATCATTTTCTTGGATCCAAAAGCAGCAGCATTGTTAGTGATTATTTTTCTTAGACAACCAAACTGAGAAAGGATGTAATCCTCTAGGAACCTAATGATAATAGAGTCTGTGGCATTCCTAGTGGGTATGGCTTCTATCCATTTGGTGAAGTAATCTGTAGCAGTTAGGATCCATTTGCATTGCCCAGAAGAAGAGGGGTGAATTTCTCGAATAAAATCTAGGCCCCATTGCATGAAGGGACCTTCTACAGTGATAGGTTGCAAAGGGAGGGGAAGAAGCTTTCTTCTGCCTTCAAAGATGTGGCATTTGTGGCAGGCAAGTGTCATTTTATGGATATCATTGAAGAGTGCAGGCCAGTAGTAACCAGCCCTGAGTATTTTATTTGCAGTGGCTTTCCAACTCAGGTGGCCTCCACACTCCCCAACATGGAACTCTTGCTTGATTCTCTCAGCTGTAGCTTCAGGAAAACAATTAAGGAATAGGCCGTTCGGATTTTTCCAATATAGGTTTTCATTCAGAATGCAGTAATTTCTCGCTTTTAATTTTACGAATCTGGCCTTGGTTTTGGATAGTTCTGGAGGGGTATTGAGATTGGTGAGAAAAAAAAGGATATTAGAGTACCAAGGAGAGTTCTGAAACTTCTCCTCAACAGTGGGTTTGGGTAGTCCTTCCTGCTCATCTAAGGCATTTACCATGTTAATATCAAGGGCCTGTAAATTTGATTCAGCCATTAATTGGGCCAGGCCTTGACCTTTGATCAACTTGGTGGGCTTTGTTTCGAGGTCGTATTCTAAGATTGTAGCAATCCATTTTCCCCTTTTCCCATCAGGGTCTTGGGACAAGATATATTTGACCACTATATTTGGGACATAAGCAATGGTGTGAGAATGCAAAATGTACACCCTAAATTCCTTTAAGGCCTTGACCAAAGCATAGGCCTGTTTTTCCATAATGTTGTATTTCAAGGGTGCATCTCTTAAGGCTTTGCTGAAAAAGGCGATTGGTTTTTCATTGCCTTATGAATTTTTCTGCAATAAAACTGCAGCCACGGTATGTTGGGAAGCGAATGAAAAAATCAAGAAATATTTTGAGAAATATGGGCTAATAAGAACATGGGCTTGAGTGAGTGCCAACTTTACTGACTGAAAATATTTCTTGGCTTCAACAGTCCACTTAATTCCTGCACCTTTCTTCAACATGTCAGTCATTTTCCTAAGGTGCTCAGCAAGATTGGGAATGAACCTCCTAAGGAAATTGATCTTCCCTATGAAGGACTGCAGTTCTTTGATGTTTCTCGGGTGTGTGACTTGAAGTATTCACTCAACTCGCTGTGGATATATCCTAATTCCTTTCTCAGATATGATATGACCAAGAAGTTTACCTTCTTACAGCCCAAAAACAGTTTTCTTAGGATTTGGTGACAGACCATACCTTCTACATTTTTCAAAAACTTTCCTCGGATGTTTCAGGTGTTCTTCTTCAGTTTTAGAAAATACAGTCAAGTCATCGAAGTAGATAACTATGAAGTGTCCTATCTCATCTGAGAAAGCTATATCCATCGGTCTTTGGAAGGTTGCTCCAACATTCATCAGCCTAAAATGCATTTTCACATACATGAAGGTGCCCCATGGAGTGGTAAACGTTGTTTTGAGTTGATCTTCTAGGAGTACTATGACTTGGTTGTATCCTGAAAAAACATCAAGCATAGAGATTCTCTTAGAGCCCACTACCTTCTGTAGGATATGTTCCATTCTAGGCAAAGGGTAATTGTCTTTTAGTGAGGCTCTGTTGAGATTTTTTAAGTCCATGCATAACCTGATCTCCCCTGTTTTCTTCCTCACATCCACTAAGTTTGATACCCAATCAGAAAACCTCAGAGCAACTATGATACCTGCCTCATACATCTTCTTAATTTCCTTTTCAACTGCAGGCAATTGTTTTGGATTGATTCTGTGGAGTTTTTTCCTAAAAGGTTTCTGATTTTCCTTCAGGGGTAACTTGTGTTGTATGATGTTGGTGTCATAGGCCTTTTAGTCTTCATAGCTCCATGAAAATACATCTATAAATTCCTTAAACAGGTCAATGTATTTCTTCTTCATGTCTGCAGGTAAAGACATATCCAGTTTAATAATTCTAGGTTTATCTTCAGTGCCTATGTTGCATTCTTCTACATCTGAATCTGCATGTTCTATAGTGGGCTTTTTTTCTACATCATCAAAGTCAAAGAGGTCCTCTAAGGGTGCCAGGCCTCTGGATATATTCTGGTCTTTGGCCTGCAGCACCTCTATCTCTTCACTTTCCGTGTTTTCGCATTTTCTAGTCGAATTTTCAGTTTCTTCAGAAAGAGTGTTTATTTCTATATTACAGGGTGTTTATTTTTCATTTGGGGAATCCTCACTAGGGACGTTGTCCTCAAATTTTGAGTCTGAGACAGAAAATTCAAACTCATTTTTGCCCACCAAAAAATCTTCAATCTGTTTGTCTCCTTCAAAGATCTGCCAATATTTTTCGTTGTCTGGCACTGCAGGTCTGAATTTGGTTTGAATAATGATCTGTTGGTCAGCTGGAGTCTTAGGATATGAACTAGCTAGGCAAGCTAATCCACTAGCAATAGCGTTTTGACCCCTAGGGAAAAACACCAGATTGTATTCTACAAAGGTTTTCAATAAATCCACTGCGGCATTCCTATATGCTCTCAGCATGGGATGTTTGGCCATTTATTGACCATTAACCTACTTTATAATCAAATATGAGTCTCCTTGCACAGCTGTCCTACGGGCCCCTGAATTTTTTAGCCGATTTAAGCCCAGGATTAGAGCTTCATACTCTACAGTGTTATTTGTACATTTAAAGTGCAGATTGCAGGCATGGCTCTTCGTGTAATCATTTTCTATGTTATGTATCCACACCCCTGCTCCAGTAGTTCTTCTAGTACAGGATCCATCGAAATTCATTTCCCACAGGGGTTCGTCATTATGTTGTGCTGTAGGATCTGTACTAGGTTGAGGATTATTTCGCTCTTTAGATTGAGTGTGGAGATCAGAGAGTTGGCTAGTTTTCTGTTTGTGTTCTGTCCCTATTTTTGGCTCACTCGGAGTTTCATTTTTAGTGCTCTGCCCATGGTTTTCGTCATAATTTTCTTCAGAGTCTAGGGAAGCTATTATGTTAGGGTCCATGGGCTCTATGTCATTGTTAATATCCTTGTTTTCTGATGCTAGTTATCCTGAGGATTGATCGTTGTAAAGTGTTGTGGACAATTTTTTCACCCCCTAGAGATAGTCTAGAGTTGCCATAGACCAGTGCCTAGGACATCTTATCATAGCAAGGAGCTCATAATAATTCTTGGGTTGTCAATCCCAAAGCTCTCTCACTATCTCTTGTAAAACAAGGAAATTAGTTTAAATGGAACCAAACTCTCTCAGAAGCTGATACAAAGATAAGAATAATGTAGGAATAGCATGCAAGACTCCAATACAAAAGCATCAGACAGTTAAGAGACAACTCACTGCAAAGAGGGCCAGTTCAGATAATATGCCACATAAATCAAATATCAGAAAGGTGGATGCGGTGAAGAAACATGAAGAAGATACTAGTTAGCATGAGGCTGATACCCAGATACACAACAAAACCACATATGGGCTTATCCAACTAAGAATCCATACATGATAATGGCGTTTTAAAAGCACCCTCCTCAAGTAACTAATATAGCAGAGAATATGGATGAAATGAACATGGAACAATATATCATGACTAGGCCTATTTAAAGCGCTTGACTAATCCAAGTATGGGCACCAACTAGGATGAATCCTTACTTAAGATCAGTGAGCCACTCGCATTCTAGAACATGATACAAGAAGATAAATAGCATGGAATGAGATTTTATATTAACACATAAGAGAAAATTACATATTGTGAGATACCAAAGACCAGAATCCTCATTACAGTTATAACTCCTCCTCACTGAGACCCTACGGGATCTGAGCCTTCATACAGAAATGTTACAAGATGTGTACAAGAACTTCTCACTGCACAATTTACTGATAGAAATTTGGAACCCTTACAATGTCTTTCTTTCTAGTTTTTATAGGAGAAGGAGAAAACTCTAGAGAATGAGGTAGGTAATATACATTTAATGATCTTATTTAAAACAAATTTGAAAGAAAAACCTGCCCATGCTGTTCGGCAGTGCTGAACTGCTGCAAGTACTCTTCTACTACTTCACGAAATAAATGTTGAGGATGAAAATCTCCTCATGAACAAGACATAAAGAATAAAATATACACATCTTCTATACTTAGCGGGAAGAGAAAAATCTGCTACAATAAAACCTTGGGGTTGCTTTTATTTGTGCATGGTACTCTCATCCCCTTGAGCCCCGAACTAGAATTTGTATTTTTCAATGCCGGACACTGAGCTCTTCGATCTTCTGCTGATATTCTTCGTAACCTCATTTATGCTTTCAGCTACTAGAATCTGCCCCCTTTTGAATTGCTCGGCAGGGTTCAATGGGTTTACTTCCGCTTCCATTAATGAAGTCATGTCACAGCAACTACCCTCAGCTTCCCTCTTAAATTTCGCTGTTAAGAATGGTACTTAGAAGAGATCTTGGCCTCTGCAATGGAGGCGATGCATTATGCAGCTCCTTTTCAATACAAACCTGCAAAACCCACAAATATATTAGAAAAACCAGACACAGGTGCAAGGGGAGTGGAGGTGGAGACAATGGTGGCGTTGATGATATGGCTACATGGAAAGATCATGCGGGGTGACGGTGGAATCACAGAAAGATTTTGGTAAACAGACAGGATGTAAGTTTTCCACGTAAAACAGTTTAAACACGATGTATGAATAAAAACGATGAATATGAATGAAACACATATATATAGGCGACGGGGATGGAAATATGATGGGCACTGGGGGTGATGACACATAGGCGTACGAGCAACCAAAGGGAACAGATGACGTGGTGAGAGACTCGGGCGGTTAACAACACATGTGAATGATTCCGGGCCATGCGATCAAGAATGAAATCGACGGTTGGAACAACATTTGGGGCGACAGATGGCGGGCCCGGGGCGCTTTATACGGCGGATAAAAATCACGCAACTTCGTCGAATTATCACCGTAGGATGGGGGCTCGCAGATCTGACGATGGTGATAGATTCCACTGGGCGGCCCACAACTGAACAATAATGCGCGAAATGAAAATGGTTTCGGGACGTACAGAGGGACACACGTCACCCAGCGTATGGAATCGCTGGGTCCACATGAAATATCGTCGGCGCTACAAAGGTGGTGCGGAATGATATAGCCAGTTTTTGCAATGCGCGTGGGTGCGGGGACCACCACGGTAAGCAAGGCTCCGCTCCATCGATTGAGTTGGATCGGACGGTTTAGAGTGTACCCGAAATTCGTATGCAAAGATCGTCTTTGAGTTTAGCACACGGTCTCAGGTTATGGTCACGTAGATGAATAGGATATGGGGGCTAAGACCAAAGGGGCTGGGCTTCTGATGATTTTAATTTCGGCTTTTAACCTTTTTAAAATGCATTTTTTGGGCAGAAAGGGCAATGATAGACAGGACATGGAGGTCTTTGTCTGCGAAAAGGGGGTTTGAAGGTTTATATGGGGCGGTAGACCAAAAATTTGAATGGAGGGGTTGTCATGCACAGCATAAAGAATGAAAGAATCCAGGTCTGTGTGTACAGAGTATAATGGAGAATTTTCAGGTTTCTCGGGGCTACTGACTAGGAATTTCATCTGAGCCTCTCTATACAGTCTCCTGAGTTGGCCAAATATAGGGATTGTGGCATAT